>JAHKKF010521178.1:0-10893 GCA_019740295.1 Labeo calbasu
AGGACCCAGAGGATCCAGTGAGCAAGTGATGTAATGCTAAATTTCTCTACATCTGTTCCAATTAATAAACAAACTCAATCTTGTCTTTTTTGGGTGAACTACTTCTTAAAAACAAAACAAGCAGTCTTCCTCCAGGGGCAGCAGAGGCCTTTGTGCTGCTAGGGGCCTTGCTGGACCATGACCTGACCGTGGTTATACTCTTGGGCAGACAACTGACAATATCAATATTATTCAAGATACACATAAACACACTATGACCTCACGGGAATTTGACTGACAGGTAACAGGCCTCTACACACAATCTTTCTCAGCGCCGCAGCATGTTTCAGAGGACATATCGATGTGCGACACCATATTCCACAGACCTGACAGCTGTCATGGATACCCATCCCCTAAAATTCCCATCTTCCTCCCCGCATTCATCTCAATCAGACAAGTGCTCGTCTACTCGACTCGCTGACTGACAGTCACAAAGTTAAAAGCCCATATACACTACTGACAAAAAGCCCATAGCGTACAGCCGAGCTCCTCATCTCCCTGTTTACATCTTCTAAACACTCCTCACAGGGCCCATTGACTCTGCTTTCAGGAGCGTGCATGTGACGCCTCTGAAAGAGAGAAGGTTGACTCACTTCTAAAAATCTGTCTATTTTCACACTGAAAAGAAAAGAGCTCTGGACGACGTGCGCTTCAAACGCAGCCAAGTTTGGCCACAAAAGACCCTAATTTGGAAGGAACTTGAGAGCCAACGGAGCTTGAGAGCATTCCCTCGAACCCGACACTTGGCATCGGACCCGGTCTGGTTTGAGAGAGTGAATGAAGGCTGACACTCTGTGGCATCTCTGTGAGAGCGCTATAGATGACAGACCGTTTGAGTGACAGGTCTCTTTTCAGAAATCACTCGCTATTGAGACGCGAACACAGAAAGTGGAGACGTCTCATTGTAACAATGACTGCTGATGAGGTTCCCACAGGTCTACTGTGCCACACACACACACACACACACACACACACACAAATGGCTCCATTTTAGCTCTCGATCAATACGTTTCGGCTTTCGATGAAGCTTCGCTTCTTCTTCAGATGAATCTTCCCTCACCTGCACCTCCCCTGAGCCGAGAGTGAGTCATGAGGCCGGTTCTATCTCGAGCGGTGCAATCATTCTCCGTCGCAGCAGAACTCTCATGATGTACTGATGTAAGATAAACCTCCGTAGAATATGTGTGCCGACTGTGTCGAGCACAAACACCCAGACACGCACGCTCGCAGCTGTTCGGTGCCTCATGGGCCGTGCTTTCCACATGCAGTTGATGTTCGGCTGTGAATTAGTCCTGCCACTAAAAAGCTGGGCTGTCATTTATAATGTGCTCAGACGTCTCCTCTGAGTCACTCTGAACCCTGTCTGTTAGTGCTCACAAACACAACTAGAGATAAGACAGAAATGGGAGGTTGAAAAACTGCTGACTGAAAATTCATCTTTGATTTCGTGAAGACACGATCGTAATGCAGACGTTCAAAAACAAGCGCCCACGTAACGCACGCACGCAGAGTTTCACAGCACGAAAGGGCGATTCTCTCAAATAAGATGTGTCATTTCACCCTGGAATCAAAAACAAGAAATTCCTTTTTGCATAACAAAACTGAAACCTAATTTTCTTTGCTAATTAAAAACATTTTCCCCAAAGAACTTATTACCCAGTCCTGCTATGTTGATTTGACAAAGCTGACATCTATTATTACTAACAAAAATAACAAAAATAATTATTATTACTTATTATTACATAACTATATATAGCAATTGCAGCACTTTACAAGGAATAAATATTAAATCAAAACACTCCTTTTTATATACTACGGAAGCCCTGAACCACATGGTGTGTGTGGGGGGACTTCATCTCGTTATTTCAACATAATATCTCATTATTTCGTCATAACTTGTTTTTTCAAGATATTAAGTTATTTCAACATAACTCGCTATTTCAACATAATATTTCGTTATTTCAACATATCATTATTGTGAGATATTAAGTCGTTATTTTGACATCATAACTCGTTATTTTAACATAATATTTTGTTATTCCAACATGATTACTCATTTCAACAGTATTTCGTTATTTCAACAAAATATCTCGTTATTTCAAGATATTTTGTCGAAATAACAACTTAATATCTCAAAATATTGAGTTATTATGTTGAAATAATGGCTTCATATCTCAAAATAATGTCTTAATATCTCGAAAATATTGAGTTATTATGTTAAAATAACGAGTTATGTTGAAATACTGACTTAATATCTCAAAATATTTATTATTATTTATAAATATTATGTTGAAATAATGTGTTATGTCAAAATAACGAGTTTTTTTTTTTTTTTTCGCACAAGTTTTCTTCCCCCCCATTTCGGGTCAGTAAGATTTTTTTTTTTTTTTTTTTTTTATATATTTTTATTCAGAAAGATGCATTAAGTTAATCTAAAGTGATAGCACATAATTTATAATTTTACAAAATGCCTATTTTAAATAAATGCCATTTAAAGCGANAAATAACGAGTTTTTTTTTTTTTTTTTTTTTTTCGCACAAGTTTTCTTTCCCCCCCATTTCGGGTCAGTAAGATTTTTTTTTTTTTTTTATTCAGAAAGATGCATTAAGTTAATCTAAAGTGATAGCACATAATTTATAATTTTACAAAATGCCTATTTTAAATAAATGCCATTTAAAGCGATAGTTCACCCAAAAATTAAAACTATGTCATTAATTACTCACCCTCATGTTGTTCCAAACCCAAAAGTCCTTCGTTCATTTTCGGAACACATATACATAAAATATTTGACCTGCATTGACAGCAATGCAACTAACGCATTCAAGGCCAAGAAAGGTAGTAAAAACATCATTAAAATAGTCCATGGGACATCAGTGGTTCAAATTTAATTTTATGAAGCTTTATGAAGGTCTTACCAGTTCGGAATGACATGAGGGTGATTAATTAATGACAGAATTTTCATTTTTGGGTAAACTATCCCTTTGAGCACCGAATCAGCATATAAAAAATTATTTATAAAGGATCATGTGACACTGAGAACGGTAGTAATTGGCTGCTGGACTAAATTACTTTTTAAAATTCATTAATATAGAAAACTGTTAAATTAAATTGTAATTATATTATATACTGAGACTTCTGCTGTTAATATATGCTATATTCTGTAGTTTTCCTCTGATGTATTTTAATATCTATGTATGTACATTTTACTCTGTTGATATATGACTCAAACATTTCTTTGACAGATTCACCCGGAAATGGTTATTACGAAACACAAATTAGCATCATAGTAAGCTTATTAGATTGACATGACCCCACAGTTAGTTAATTAAATACGACACCACAAATATGTTGTTCTAATGAAAATCCTATTATTATGGGAACAAATATTTGCACTCTCTATTACTAGCAAACACACGCGCAACTGCAAGCCTTTGAAGTGTCAACAGGAGAAAGGAACAGAGTACAACAGAAAAGAGAAAATCCAATGTGTCAGAGAGAGAGAGAGGGAGAGAGAGAGAGACAGAGAGAAAGAGGGAGAGAGAATTTCAATTAGCTTTTCTAATACCAACAGAGGGGCTGGGCTGGCAGCCGGAATGATTTATCAAAGTTATTGCTTCTCTTAATGAGAAAACATGTCACACGCCTGGCTTTGTAGAATGACAAGCTAAAACCAAACAGAGGGAGGAAAAAAGGCCTTTTTTTCTTGGAGGGTAAAAACACACACACACACACAAACACACAACTGGAGGCAGACGCACTATTGGCGTAATAACAAAGCCCTTCTTCTCAAAGCGGAGGTAAATATCAGGCCTGTGCACTCCGCTTAGCAATCATTCCATAATTCCAAATCCATTATTAGAATATTAATTGCACTCCACATATCGTCGTTTCTGTGTTTGTACGTTAGCTTCTAATAATCTGCCAATGGAGAAGGTGAACTCTGTCCTTGTGTTACCCGTCTGAGTCTGTTCCTGCAGTGTGGGAGGGTTTTGTGGCTGGCAGAACCACAAAGCTGTGATATAACTGAGACAAAGCACTGTGTAGTACTACGGTGAAGATGGCACATTTTCACATTTACAGAGTCACTGCCATATCCATGGAAAATATTAACTGAGAGACCTCCCTCATTCAGATCGCTTTAATATCCTAAACAGAAATGAACTTCCAAACGTAGGTTCGGGAGGAGCCTAATCATTCAGTCCTGTCAATCCTCTTGTGAATTAATTTTAACATGTTGTTTAAACGTTAATGTGTGTTGGCAGTGTGTGTACACCTCCACCCTATAAAGATAAAAATCCACCCAGTCCAAAAATAGAAACCCCTTTCTCATCTCAAGCCATTCTCAGATTCTTGACAGAATGACATAGTTCTGCACAGGCCCCTCCCATGATAGTTGATTGACACTGGTGTTTTACCTTAGACCCGCCCTGAGTAAGCTGTGAAAAGTCCACCATTGTTTTGATGCCGGAGCAGCAATTCCTAAACGACTGAGGTGTTTTGTTGTCGGATGTAATAATGAACATAGCAGTCGTCATTTACTCCTGACATCTGAACCGTTGAAGATGCAGTGGACTATGTTTGTTTTTGAAGGGAATGCGCCCCCCCAATCTGCCTAAATGAGTCTATGTTCACACGAATCATTCGTAATCCAAATTCACCTACAGCAGAAGTAAGTATACAGGTTTTTTTTAATGAATATTTGCAAATCGCCTTGCCTAATTATTTGCTAGTTAGCAATTCCGCGGCTAAACGCAGCTAAATGTGCCTGAAGTTCCACTCATTCTCCTCATGAGAATGGCTCATCACCCCACAGAAGAGAAGGGCGAATTTAAAGGCAAATTTAACCAAAGTATGTTACAGACTTTTCATTAAGACCCTAAATAATCAACTTGTGGAAAATGGGCATCCTATGACCCCTTTAAGGACAGCAAGCCAAGTTTGTTTACCATTTACCATCAGGACTGGATGGGCAAGCGAACTTGTGAAATCAGATTTCAAAAATATTATCCAGATACCAAAGTTCGGAATCAAAAGCCACAAATTTTATTATGAATTTAAATGTTTCCTATCAAATTCTTGAAAAGAACATTATATGCATATATAGCATGAAAAATAGTTCTTTCTGGTCCTCAAATCTGATTGGATGAGAAGAGTGTGATATTCTAGCGATATCGGAACTTCAACCGTTTCACTGTTAGTAGTCACATGAGATAAAATTCATTTGGGGTAAATCTAACAGACAATCTTTGGTCTCTTATGGTAGAGCTGGCCGTGGCTTGTCTGCACACTTGCCTGAGAACCCAGTGTACGGACACATGCTGTTATCATCTCAGTGAACAATCCTGATAAAGATGAATGCAAACTGCAACACTGAGAGCCCCTGGCAAGTAGGACACTCCACAAGGTTAGCGGGAGACCAATCTGAAGTAGTTTTTATCTGTGAGGCAATATTAGTCTTCTCTGTGGGCTCTGAATGGATACTTATCACCTGGGTGAATGGATACAGCATTTCTCTCCACAACAATTGTTACAAAGACTATTAAAAGGGTTAGCTCACCCAGAAATGAAAATTAGCCCATTATTAACTCACCATCCAGGCATCTTAGGTGTATATGACTTCCTTATTTCAGACGAATGCAATCGGAGTTATATAAAAAATTATCCCAGCACTTCCAAGCTCTATCATAGCAATGGAAGGGTGTTTCTCTTTATCAGTCCAAAACAAGTCCAATAAGTGCATCTATCCATAGTAAAAAGTGCCTCACATGGCTCCAGGGGGTGAATAAAGGCCTCCTGCATTGAATCGATGCATTTTTGTAAGAACAATATCCATATCTAAAACGTAATAATCACTTTAATCCAGCTTGCGCTCACTGTTGTACACGGAATGATGTAGGACGTATGCGTTGCGAATGCACCGATCAGACATCGCGAACACGAACATGCCATAGAGAAACCAAACCAAAACAATGGTCACGAATTAGTCCAAAACGAGAATTTGTAAAGACACGTCTGAGGATTTCGACATAAACCAAGAGGGGACTGGTTTTCCTTTGCTAAAGTAAGGAAACTTTGCTTCCTTTGCTCCTGTAAACAAACACTGACTTCCGTGTACAATTGTTAGCGCACACTAAAGTGATTATTATGTTTTAGATATGGATATTTTTCTTACAAAAACGCATCGATTCGCTGCAGGAGACCTTTATTCACCCCCCAGGGTCGTGTGAGGCACTTTTTTTTTTTTATTATGGATGGATGCACTTTATTGGACTTGTTTTGGACTGATGAAAATTGTCTATTGTCATTCTAAAGCTTGGAAGTGCCAGGATATTTTTTAATATAACTCCGACTGCATTCGTCTGAAAGAAGGAAGTCATATACACCTAGGATGCCTGGAGGGTGAGTAAACAATGGGCTAATTTGCATTTGTGGGTTGACTAACCCTTTAATGGTACCCATAAGCTGCAAATGCTGGCTGGAGTTAGTCATGAACTACAGACATTAAAGATGATAAACAGACAAACTGATTATTAATAAATATGGACCGTCCTATGAAATGAACAGAATCACGATGTCTACACTACAAATCAGAATCTTCTTATGCCAGTCTGAACACTGTAACACTGCTGATGTCACTTCCTCCTCAGAGGACAAAAGGTAACAGTGTTCCTCCTCATTCTCATATTTCCAGAATCACACACATTGCAGCCATACCTGAAAGTACACGCGCGCCGACACAGCAGGAGGCATGGAGCAATTTCCACCCGAAACCCTGCTGTCAGATCTGGTGTACGTGTATGTGTATTGAAAAAAGTCAGCTTGTTGCTGTATGACTCATACAACACAATATATCCCACTGATCATGGAATAAAACGAAAAACTCTTTGAATTTGCAGCGGATATTCATGTCATTCCGCCATGGAGAGGACGGGGCGACTTCAGAGGGGAGAATCAAAAAAAGAGAGTTGAAAGTTTCGAAATACTGAAAGAACCTTGTCACGGGTGCCGGAGGGAAATCTGTTCAAAAAAAAGATCTGGTGTCTGTCAGAGCCGAGAAGACGGGAACAAATACGTGAGCGGTGACAAATCACAAAAGTTGATGCTTGTGCAATTCACAGGAGGGTTGGCTCCCGCTGGCTGGAGCGGGACGTCTTTAAAAGACATCGTCCCGACGGCAGCGCAGTGACACTGACTGACATTTTGCCGTATGCCGCCGTCCCTAAGAGTGCTTATCCCAGCTGTGACCCACATACTGTACTTAATCCCACCACTACAATACACATGCACTTAACCACAAGATCTGCTTTCACACTCAAAAAAGAGCTGGCTTTAGAAGAGGAAGCGAAAAAAGAGAGGAAGTGAAAGAAGGGAAAAAAAAAAAAAAGAAGAGAGTAGGGTGCGGGTAAATGTGCGAAAATCTGAAAGGGGCATTGACCACACAGGGGGAGAAAAACAGTCCAAACGAGGAATTTTGATAGAAATCAGACTCAAAATGAAATGTGTCCTGAGACAGGAAGGAAATGCCAAAAAAAAAAAAAAATTCAGTCAAGGTACGTGCAAACGTGAAACTCTTATTTTTCAATTTATCATTCTTTGATTAATTATTCCTGTCATGATCAATAGAAAATGTGCACTAACGTTCAAAAGTTTATGGCAATCATTTAATTTTTTATTTATTTTTTGAAAGAAGTCTATTATCCGCACCAAGGTTGCTTTTTTATTATCAAAAATGCAGTAAAAACAGTAATATTGTGAAATATCATTAGAATTTAAAATAACTATTTGCATTTTTTTAAATATTCGGTGTCGTGATTAATCATTCTAATATTATTTTTGAGGAAACTGTCATATATTCAGGACACTTTCATGAATAGAAAGTTTAATAGAATAACATTTAATTTAAAGCTGCGCTATTATGCTTTTTCACTTTTTGAACTTTAGTCAGTGTTAAATTAAAATTAAAATAAATTAAAATAAATCCTGCCCACGGAAATTCTAATTGTTGGAGGGAGGGTAGGGACGAGGTGGGGAATTAGCCTAACTTTAGCGATGCAGCATGGAGAACCACTTCAACGAGCCGCAGCGTGGCGGGTATAAACACAAGCATTGAATAGAGTGGCCGTTTTAGAGCTGTAACGCACCGCGGACGTGTGCAGTACAGGGGGTCGAAACACATGCCGAAGCCAGCGGGTATAAACACAAGCACTGACTAGAGTGGACGCTTTAGAGCCGTAACGTGCCGCAAACGTGTGCAGTGTGTGGTAAGAGATTTATTCATCATACAGTGTAGATACCTTCACTTATAAAGTGAGTGTTTTTTAAAATGCATAAACTTGCACTAGAATAGGCTAGGTTGATCAATGATGATGTTCTTTGATAATGTTAGGCTGCTTTTAGCCTTATGCTGGAGCTGGTTTTGGGCAAGTATGTAAATAATTAAATACATCAGCATGATAATATCATGTATTGGTGATCTCGCAGGCTGATGATAGGACCCAACACTACAGTAGCATATTATTTACTCACCCTCCATGCATCCTAGGTGTATATGACTTCCATCTTTCAGACAAATGCAATTGAAGTTATATTAAAATTTATCCTGGCACTCCCAAGCTTTATTAAGCCCCCTCCGGGGGGTTAATAAAGGTCTTCTGTAGTAAACTGATGCGTTTTTGTTCATATTTAAAACGTAAGAATCACTTTATTCTAGCTTGCGCTAACAGTTGTACACAGAACTTGGTTCTTTGACAAGGGGTGTGGCAGTACTGAAACACCGTCTAAGCTGTTCGCCAATCGCAACGCAGTGAGACAGCTAACCAATCACAACACATTTTGTTTTTCGGAAGGCGGGCCTTAATTAAACCCAAAAACTAATCGAGCCTTATGTGCCAGGCTGGGAGAGATGTTTTGTAAGAATGTAAATTATTTTTAAAATAATGCGTTTTTCAAACCACCAAGCATGACAGCATGTTCAAAACAAAATCAAGACTTTGAAAAAGAGCATAAAATTGATTTGTTTTTATAACAAAGTAAAAGCCTTAACTGTCACTTTTGATCAGTTAAATGCATCCTTGCTGAATAAAAGTATTAAAGGAGAAGTTCACTTCCAGAACAAAAATTTCCTGATAATTTACTCACCCCCGTGTCATCCAAGATGTTCATGTCTTTCTTTCTTCATTTGGAAAGAAATTAAATTTTTTGAGCTAAACATTCCAGGATTTTTCTTGTGGACTTCAATGGGGATCAGCCGGTTGAAGATCCAAATTGCAGTTTTAATGCAGCTTGGAATAAGGGTCTTGTCTAGCGAAATGATTGGCCATTTTCTTAAAAAAATTTATAGGTACAATTTATATACCTTTAAACCGCAAATGCTTATCTTGCACAAGCTAGACTTCACACATTAAGTAATCACGTTGGAAAGGCCAGACACGCATTGCAGAGCTAGTGCAAGATGGGGATTTGTGGTTAAAAAGTATATAAACTTGTATATATATTGTTTTTAGGAAATGGCCGATTGTTTCGCTAGATAAGACTCTTATTCCTCGGCTGTGATCGTGCAGAGCCCTTTGAAGCTGCACTGAAACTGCAATCTGGACCTTCAACCTGTCGGATCCCACTGAAGTCCACTATATGGAGAAAAATTCTGGAATGTTTTCCTCAAAAAAAAAAAAAAAAAAAAAAAAACTCTGGAAGTGAATTAATCCTTTAATTTTGTAAAAAATCAAATCAAATCAAAACAAATCAGATAAAATTTTCTNCAATCTGGACCTTCAACCTGTCGGATCCCACTGAAGTCCACTATATGGAGAAAAATTCTGGAATGTTTTCCTCAAAAAAAAAAAAAAAAAAAAAAAAAACTCTGGAAGTGAATTAATCCTTTAATTTTGTAAAAAATCAAATCAAATCAAAACAAATCAGATAAAATTTTCTGATCCCACACTTCTGTGAGCGTTAATAGCGTAATGTTTACTGAGGCAGACAAATAGAACAGAATTGTGTGA
Organism: Labeo calbasu; assembly: GCA_019740295.1. Taxonomy (NCBI): domain Eukaryota; kingdom Metazoa; phylum Chordata; class Actinopteri; order Cypriniformes; family Cyprinidae; genus Labeo; species Labeo calbasu. The sequence continues at coordinate 10,042 of JAHKKF010521178.1, forward strand.
ATAAGGCAATCCATAATGACCCTTATTTGCATAGAAAGGAGACGTCTTTGCGCAGAAAATAATGAAAATTACTTCATTTAAATACATCCCAGCGCTATTTCAGTGCATTTAATGCCTGATTAAACTAGTCTATGGGTGCACAAGTGGCTGTTTAGTGAATTCACCCCACAGTGTTTCCACATGACAACAATTATGTCAACGAGGGGGTGCGGGTGAGGGTTTCCTTCTCTAGATGCCCAGTGTTGACCTCCGCACTCCTGAAGAGAGAGAGAGAGAAAAGAAAACTTTCTCTGGTGGAGAGTGAAAGCCCCAGTGGGAGGCTCGGCACTCTCTTTCTTTTCCTTCCTCCACTCACTGCTGTCTGCTCTTATGGCAATGAAAACAGCACTGAATGACCTCACCACAAAACACGCTACACATTGGTACTGTGTGATGATAAGGACAGAGGAAACCACAGCATGGAGATGGTATCTTATCACACCACATTACTTTCATATTTACTGTGGTACTGAATGACTGTTATATATATGCCATGGTATTTACATTACACTGCAAGGGTGTGTCAAACAACATGGAGATACCAGGATCCAAGGATTATTCTTACTGAGATAAATAACATATATTTAAACCCTTACAAAAATGTAGCATTATAACCATAGCTTCTAATGTTTCTACAATAAACTGTGGTAACTTGCATTACATGCATTAGCTAGCAATCAAACAACTAAACAAAACAAAACCAGAAATAAAAAAGAAAATAATATAAAATAAAATGGACCAGCCACCCAAGGTATTTCCCTACGACGCTACATAGGACAAGCAGTTTGAAAAATAAATAAATAAATAAATAAA
>JAHKKF010521179.1:0-16643 GCA_019740295.1 Labeo calbasu
GGAAACAGGCAAGAGAAGCGCTGATGGGTGGGGTGGGGGGGTGTATGGTGTTGGGGTGGGGGGTTGTGGGGTGGAACATAAGAGAGCACAGCACAGATCAGAGGCAAAGCTACATAGAACAGTGATGTGTTTCCTCTTACCAGCCCTATAAATAATGTCCAAAGGCCAAAGTTATTAACCTTTTAGAGCTTGGCCAGGCAGGTTACAATCAGAGAAGCAAGAGAATGAAGGTAATAGAGATGATCTTGGAAAAACAATCACCCTCTCATGTGATAGAATGAGGGTGTGAATAGAGAATGAAAATTAAACAAAAAAAAGAAGGGGGGAGGGAGACATGATGAACTAAAGGAAGAGACAGAAACGATAAATTCAACTTAAGACAGCAAAGTTTTTTCTTCTTAATTTCCCCCAACTTCCATTCCTCATAGAACTTATATGATGTGTTGTTTAGAGAAGGCCACAGATGTTGGTTCACGGAAGGTTCACCCATTATCCAAGCCCCACAGCCAGCTGGGGGGCTAACCGCTTTGATCAGCGCGTGCACAGGCCCCAATGATTTTCACATCAAGCCACCTGATGTACAGCTTCACCATCTACCAATCACTCTCCCATATCGATCCCTCTTAAATGAGCCTTCCCTGCTTTGTACCATGAGCAATAATTAAAAAGGCAGCCATTGATTATAACTAATATTATGAGAGATCAGGATGTACACATGCTTCACATTTTTGTACCATGGTTTTGTACTGTTTGATGTCTGTTTAATGTATCTTTAAGGCTGAATGAGAAGGCAAGCTTAAGGCCTAGAGCAGAGGAGACAGTGATGACAAATACACACAATATCAGGTTTCTCCTATCTTGTCTCCATTTGGTTGATATTGTGATAATATGTAAGTAAGACCTTAACATTCAGGCATCAAAAAAAAGAACAAGTGTGATTTATGTATTTATTTTGTTTGCATTTCCAGAAACTCTACAATCACTTTAGTTGCATTGCTTCTATGTTAGTATCTATTCATGTATGCATACTGTAAAAATGAAAATTACTGTATTTTAAGTTACAACCTAAATTAAACAAAAACATAAAATTAACTGTTGTAATAAAATCTAACCTTGCCAATAATTTCAGCAAACAAATACTATATATTTTAGTTCTGTTTTCCTGATCTCTTAACATCTGCATCATAGAGTTTTTTTTTTTTTTTTTTTTACCTTTTAATAATAAAAATATGTCAAAATAACTTTTTTTTTTTTTTTTTTTTGCTGTGCTTAATGAGTAAATGTCATCNCTTGCCAATAATTTCAGCAAACAAATACTATATATTTTAGTTCTGTTTTCCTGATCTCTTAACATCTGCATCATAGAGTTTTTTTTTTTTTTTTTTTTTTTACCTTTTAATAATAAAAATATGTCAAAATAACTTTTTTTTTTTTTTTTTTTTGCTGTGCTTAATGAGTAAATGTCATCTAAAAGATGCATCTTTATTATAAGAAAATAGCAAAGTACCACAGTCAAAGCATGAATAAACAGTGTGGACAAGCATAATTCAAGGGCATTTGTAATAAATTTACAATTTACAATTTACAATTACAAACACATCAGTAGGTCACTAACCTCTTACTTTTGAGGAGCAGGTATGCAAAATCAGCCAAATGAGTCAATGTTGTTTGCGATTCTGGGTGAAACACTGCCATCTAGTGATTCCACAAACCCCTTCATTGTGTTTCTGTTAGAACCTCTATTAGTTATATGCAGTCCCAAATCCATGTTTGTAATGGTTAGAAAGGTATTTTTTAAATAAAATAAATTAAATAAATAAATAAATAAAAATGTATGTGTTAAATGTTTTTCTTTCATATATTAATCAAAATTAAAACACCAAACTAAAATCTGTAACACTTATTAGCTGCTCCAGATCTCCATTTATTAAAGTCCTTATAACTTATAAAAGGACTCATTTTGTTATGTTTTCTAAATTCACTACAATCAAGCATCTGACATCAGATTCATAATTAGGTGAACATGCACTCTAATGATGGAAGCTTACAAAATGAAAATGACTACATTTCAGGTCAGATTTAATCAAATTTGTTGCCATAAAAATTAAAAAGAGTCTCAATTAAAGCTTTTAGAGAAATGCTTACCATGCATTTGGTCCCCTCTTAGTTTCCTATAAACGGATTTTAGCAGAAATGCAATCTTAATGTTCTTCTGCAATGGGAGAGCATCCCAGGGTCATTGACTTTGCCATGAACTCTAGATTAAGGGGATATTTGTGCCATTTGATACAGTCACTCGTTGTTCATTTGGATATGTACTTAATTATGATGACGATGATGATGATAATAATAATAATAATAATAATAATAATAATAATAATAATAATAATAATAATAATAATAATAACAATCCTAGACAGCACTGTTGCACTGCTAAAAAATGGCTCAAGTGTGAAGAATACATATCACTATATATATATATATATATATATATATATATATATATAGGGACCTTGATCCCTGTGGGAAGTGATTCTAGTTATTACATTTTGATTAAAGCAAAGTTTATTTTATATTTTTATTAGTACTTTTGTCATAATTATGCTGGACACAGCTGTCCCCTAAATCATGTAAATTAGCTGTGAGCTTAAGATAATTTTACAGTTATACTGTAGTTTCTCTAGCACAACTCTTTAACTTGGACTCTATTGCTGAAAATTTAGTTGGTTTGGTTGATCAGCATTTAAGTTAGCAAATCATGTCAGCATTAATTGAGATTGCACACTTATTTTCTTCTTGTTGATTCCATTTATCAGCACCCCAACACTGCAAACCTACAACCCTCCAAGTCCCCAACCCCCTACACAGTTTTTCTCAGTCGCTTTGGTGCATTCCTTAGATCAGAAATGAACTTCTCAAAACTACTTGTTTAACCTCCACATCATCTAGTCACTTGTGCACATCATAAAAGCAGTTTCTCATTCTTTTAAACAAGTTGTGATTGCTTTGATACATTAATGCAATTATGTAAATTAGTCTGCGATTTCCTACATTATCAGCTGCTAATGTCATGTTGCTCAAAATGTATTATTTAGTTCTCTGTGCAATAGTCTTACCCCTAAACATCTAGTCATTTGTTCATCGTATAATTAAATGTAAAACTGTCAAGCATATTTTCTACACAAATCTATTAGCCTTTTTGTAAATTTGCCATGAATTGTGCAGGTAAATCTTGACTTTCACTAATAAAGAGAATGTAGATCAACCAGTGATAAACCAGTTCTCTGAAATTCCTCATGCAGTGCTGCATGCAAAAGCAAAGTTCTGCCTAAACGGTGTTTCCTGTGTTAGCTTTTCTAATTTTGTATATTTGCCTTTGTGCCCACATTTCTTTTAATATGACCACTGGTAAAAGTGTAACTGTGAATCCTGTCCAGTCTTTTTCAATAAATATCACACATACAGTAATGTGTAAATTTGTACTTTTGAAATGAATGCAAGGCATACATAAGATCTTGTTTGTGAACAATGATACAAGGACTTTTCATTCTGATGGCACTGCTATGTTTATTTACTTACTTTTGAGAAATGAACTAAAGATTTTGAGTAAGTTGCAGGCTTTTGCAGTTAATCCATTGTATAGTGCTGTTTTCACAAATTGTTTTGAGAAATACATATACTTCTTTACAAATATTAAGAATGATTCAAGAAATGCACCAAAGCGACTGAGAAAAACTGTAATCAATAAAGAACACACCTACAGTTTTGATGTTAATATTTACTTTTCGTAAATGCATTATTAGCAGAAAATGCAGTGCTTCATTTTGCAGTAAACTGTTTGGTTAAGCTAAGCCCGTTTTTAGATGGCTATGTTAATTGTTTTGAAAGCAATTACATTACTTTGGAGAAAAGTGTTAGATCGACTGAGAACAACTGCATTATACTTCAGCTTCTTCTGCAGCTATTGAACTATTAACCTTTTGACTGTGAAGGCTTTTTAATCTGGGGTCAGAATGAGATATGGCAGATATACTGTAAAACTGCTGTTAACTTTAGATTAACTTGGAAAATATACTGTCAGCCTGCAGTAGTACAAGATGCTATGCAAAAAAATACATGTATTTGCTCAGACACATACACACTCTAAACAAATACATATACTTAGACACAAACAAATAGGCTGTACTTTCGAGATATCAACTGTTATCACCATCCGTCCCCAGGCACAATGCTAACAGCCTCCTCTACAAGCCAATTTAAAAGGTTCTGGTCATGTTTGCATTAGCCTTTTACTAGTGCATGAACAGAGTGAAGCTATGCCACAGAATAGAAGTGAGACAATATATGAATAATTCAATTCACCTCCTGGCCATTAGCATGTTTCCCTTGAATAAAGTGATAATAGGTTATCATCTGTGAAATGGAAATTGCATAACAAAGACAGAGAAAATGTCTGCAGTTACACCAAAGAAAATTAATTTCACAGCACATCTGCTCTGCAAAGCCTGACCTGCAAATGCAAAGTAAGATAAAATGTGCTGCCTCAATAATTAGATTAGCATTCCTGCTTGCAGGCGGGAATCTTTAGTCTTACCATTCCTTTCCAAATACCTCAGTTTACAATAATGAAACGACTGAACTAATTATATAAAGTTGAAAACGTATTGTATTACCTTATTATATTAAGCAAATGATGCATGGATCATACACAATGCATTTGATTGAGCTTGGCTTCTCGCACACATAAGGCAATAATCACTAACCATGGCATTTAGCTTTAATTGCCTTACACTGCTTGAAGAAGCAACTTACACATAGGAGCTGAAAGCAGAATTTTATTTGAAAGCCTCTGAAAGTCTGTTTTCTATGGAAGCTTGTGTCTGTCATGGGATGGATGGATGGATGGATGGATAGAAAGATATATAGATAGATAGATAGATAGATAGATAGATAGATAGATAGATAGATAGATAGATAGATAGATAGATAAAAGTCAGAACTGTGAAATAAAAAGTTGCAATTACCTTTATCTTTTTTTCGTAATGGGGGAAAAAAACTGAATTATGGGATGTTAACCTAGAATTCAGAGAAAAATGTAAACAGAGTTAGTGAGAAAATGGGTTCAAAGGGATCATCTAGATGCCAAGGTCTTCGCTGAGGATCTGCCCTGAGGGCTTGTGTCACCAAAGTCTTTTCTGAGAATAATTTCATCAAGGCTCATCTTATCAAGGTTTGAACTTCAAGGGCTGTCTTGTGGTCATTCCTGTGTAAATCCACCATATGGTCTGGATAGGGGCCAGATGCAGTAACCTTGAGATAAAGGTAAGACAATCAGACTAATATAAACATAGACACCATTCTTCTTATGATGTAACAAGTACATCAGGTGTTATGGGAAGTGTGATAGTATGTTTATGTATATGCTTGGTTAAAGAGATGAGTCTTTAATCCAGATTAATATTACAGAGTCTCTGCCTCCCAAATAATGCAAAGAAGACTGTGATTTCTCCAGAATCGAGTTCTGTTTTTTTTTTTTTCACTTAATAACAGCCAGCTTGAAATTTTTGGGACATTTCCTAATAATAATGATGAGTTAATAATATTAAGCCTCTGGGGTTGAAAACAGCACCGGTGCAGTTTGTCACGTTTTTTTCCGTGATGACAGCGAAAAGAACTAAAAATACTCTGTCATTTTTAATTGTACAGATAAGAGTAAGGCATTGTTTAAAACTGAAAATGGATCTACTGTTATTTGTGTATAGTCATAATAACAAAAAAACAATGTGTTTTTGTAAAATAAAGAAAACAACAGGGTCTGCTCTCAGCCGTCTTGGTCTCTGTCAACTTTCTTAACAGACACATAAATAAAACAACCTGAATCTCAGTAAATACTTGTCCTACAGACATGATAAACATATGTATAGAACGCTTGAAATGTCTACTTATTCTACATGCCAAAATATTCCCTGATGAAGGAATCTGTATAAAACCAATGCGAGATCCAGTCTTTCTTGTCTGAGCTCATTATTTGTAATGTGATCATGCTCATACATATTCATATGGTAATCATCCATGTGAGAAACATAAATATATAAACACCCACATCACCTCCATAAACAAAGCATGAAGTTTCATCAAGTTCACCACAAAAGAAGAATACGATGCGACCAGCCAGGAGATCAATTTGACGAGTAAGGCATTTTTATTACTTGCATTATTTGTTATTGTGGCATAACTTTTTTAATTTTTACTAATTAGACTTTTCCGAAACTTTAATTCCTGACTTCCAGAGATGTGCAGTATTTCAATTACATGTACTTAAAATATGTATTTAATTACTTTCGAGTATTTTGTCATCTGTATTTTGCTGGACAAAGAAAAAAAAAAATCTAATGTAATTTGTAATTAAATACTTTGAGAGACAGTATTTTGTATTTGTATGTAAAATACTTAAGTAAGTCATTTTATTCTCAGATAATACAATGTATTTTTTCACCTGTGTTAATAGAACTGCCAACTATACAGCCTATCACAGTGTTTGGCTAGATGCAAGTGAATCATATGACATCCTGCTGGATCCATAGGCACAGTCTTAAAAGGTTAGTTCACCCCAAAAATGAAAATTCTGTTATTAATTACTCACTCTCATTGTTCCACTCCTGTTAAGACCTTTGCTCATCTTCGGAATACAAATGAAGATCTTTTTGACGAAATCCGAGAGTTTTCTGTCCCTCTACCGTGAGCCATGCAACTTACACATTCAAGGTTTAGAACAGTAGGAAAGACATCAAGTAATCCATGTCATTAACCCTTTAAGACCTAAGGGTAAAATAGGTATTTTTCACATATTTTGTTTATTTGACTGTAAAATTCTAACAGAATGTGCAGCTTTCAAGTGCACGGTGTCATTTTTTTTTTTCAGAAAACAAATGGCTTTCAAAAAAGTACAGTTATTGACCGTTAGTGTTGTGTGGTGAGTTTGTAAACAGAATTAAAAAAAAAAAAAAACAGTAATACATTTTCTGATTTTTATTTTGAAAAAAAAAGAGAAATCATGATCGAAATAATCCAACACTTCATACTTGAATATTCAACTATATTACATATATACAAGTGTTTTTGTGACACTGGGTTGCACAGTTTTCATTTACGAGACTTTTTTGTTCATATATACATATATCCTCATATATACATATGCATGCACACACATACATACACACATACCTTTATACGCATGGACACATTATAGAGATTCACACACCACATGTGAAAAAGTCTCACTCAGCCTGCTCAAAAATCATCCCAGTCAGCTTTTGTGCTGTTTACTCCTCCTTCGTCATGTTTTTGTTTGTTTCATTTTTATTATTTTATGCAATCCAAATCTCCGGGTTACCATACGTAACTGAGGCGTTTCCTTTCTGTCATTCACTTCGACGTGGTGTCGACGCCACAACTCTCGGACTGTGTCACGAGTGTACGGGGGCGCAGATATTAACAAAGCCAACGTGTTGTAGGCCGTTCAACAAACGCAAGGTGAATTGTAACACTGCATGATTTAAACACTTCCACACAGAATTTACAAACTTTCCTACTATTTCCTTGCCATATTATCAAGAGGCAAAATGTGGCAAAGTTCAAAAACCTTTTAAAGATATCACTATACATTTAACCATTGCAATTTAAATTTCAGTACATTTCTGGCTGAAGTAAATTTGTCATCTCTGTTTTTAGTGTTAATTTAAAATCAGACACATCTGATTATGATTTTTTACACTTATTTCACAATTATTTTAATCTCCAAACTGTTTTAGATAGTTCTGCGTTACTAAAAAAAGTGCTGGGTTGTGCTCCGCTCTCTCCTCTCCTCTGATGAGTTTAATAGCACTTGCAGCACAGATTACAGTTCATATCCACACTGGAGTGAGCGTGTTTTAAGTTTTTTTTATTCATAGATTTTATTCATTTTTATTTCATAGACTTATTAATGTCTGTAAATTAAAACATAAATATTATTAGTAGTGAAATTTTACAGTTGTACTTTAAAATAAAATGGTTATTTTTCTAAAATATTTAATTTCTGCCATATTAAACTTAATTAAGATTAAGCTTACACTAATGTCAGTTGTAAAAGACTGAATTTTGTTGATGAAAATGATTTTGTTTTGTTTAAAAAAAAAAATGTTTATCAAAATTTAACTTTTATTCTCCTGTGACATGTTTGAAATTAAATAGGAATACTTTAATAACTAGCATTTGTCATTTAATGTGATGTAATGTCCTATGGTGTGACACACTTAAGAACCACAGATTTCTCAAAATATCTTAAAAAACAGTTAAGTATTGCAATAGGGTAGATAGAAATATCACTAATCTTAAAATGGTATAATTTTCAGCAGTTCTGAATGGATGACAGCAAAGTTTGTCTTGTTGTCAAAGTCTGTCCTGAAATTGTTGTCGTGGGAGAGAAATGAAGTTAATTATAATTTCATATTAAATAAATAACACTATATGAAAATAGGAATCTAACAATGAAGATAAATCTTTCTCATAGTATTTGTATATTATTAAGGTTTTTTTTTACTTATTTTTTGCTATGTCACACCATAGGACAAATTTATGGTCAGACTTTAAAGATCAAAGATCAGACTTCACACTACATAAATATATACATTTCAAAAATGGTCGTTTACAAGCATTTTTACTGCTATTTTTTGTCAACTATCCTTTTTTAAGAGTGTACATGGCCCAAAAAGCTGGTGCAGTTTGTCCCACTCAGCTGTGGTCAGCATGACTTGTCTTTCTGTTGGGCTAAAGTAGCCTTAACAGCCTCCTGGTTCTGTAAGAACCTCTTGGTTGCTCTCTCTGTTGTCCGAGTGTTGCTGACATTGTTCCCTTGTATTAGAAGGGCTGTGCTTAAAATGTCCTACAATTTTGTGACACTTTGTCAGTGTATCAAGAAACCCACTGTCTATCTCCAATGGCCCACTCTTCAGCCATTGTCAGGAACTGTTTGGCACATGCATCAGAGTAGTGCCATGTGACTGACTGTCTTCAGTATCGTCAACGCGAAGGACTACGTTTTCCAGTTACAATTAATTAGCTAATTTTCATCTGTTGTCCCTTTCCAGATTTTAAAAGCGTAAAAATCTAAAATAAAGCAAGTTATTACACACACACACAGAATAGTACCAGATCAGTTACATTCAATAACTCTACTAAAGATAATAATGGATTCATCGACAGAGAATGTGTGCAGGTCCGTCACCCTCTTGATGGAAGTGAGTACGATCAGGAGCGAAGTCTTGAGATTTTTCTTCTCAACTGAATCAAGCGGGTCATGAGGACCACGGAAAGATCCCAAGAGGGGGTGAAGTGCGTCCTGAGAGGATTTAGTCTCCTCACAACTCTCAGGAAGCTGACAAGCAGGTGATGCTTCCCCAAGGATGAACCATCTGCTGCATTATGGTGGGTTGCGATGGCAGCGGCATGCACCTTCAAAGTGGAGGAGGACAGTCTCCGCTCCAGCTTTTCCTGCAGGAAGGAAAGCACCACACCAACCGAACATCTCTGAGGGTCCTCTCGGCGAGAGAAACACCATTCAACGAACAGACTCCACTTCAGAGTGTAGACCTGCCTCGTAGAGGGGGCCCTAGCCTGAGTGATAGTATCTACCATGGCCTGGGGAAGGCCAGAGAGATCTACTGTGTCCAATCCAGAAGCCAGACATGCAGGTTCCACAGATCAGGTCGTGGGTGCCAGATTGTGCCAATCCCCTGAGAAAGAAGGTCCTTCCTCAGGGCAATCTGCCAGGGAGGGGCTCTAGTGAAGAGCATGAGGTTGGCAAACCAGGTCCGGGTGGGCCAATACGGTGTCCAAGGACTGAATAAGTGCTGGCAATCCGGGGTAACGTTGACCCCGAAAGTGCCACGGTGCAGCCAGTGCTGAAGCGGTTACATATATAACAGGCCAAGGCGTAACTATGGCTCCGGCTGCCATTAGCCTCTGAAAGAGTTTTAGAGGGAACACTGTCTTGCCCCTGAATGAATCCAGGCAATTCAGCACTGTCTGCACGCGCACATTCGTGAGACGCGCTATCATGTTTATTGTATCCAACATCATACAGAGAAAATGCTCTGCACAGGGGAGAGCTTGCTGTTCTCCCAGCTGACACGAAGCCCCAGATGGCTGAGGTTCCAAAGCACCAAATCCCTGTGCTCACACAACAGAACTCGCAAGTGAGCTAATATATGCCAGTCGTCGAGATAGCCCGAAGGGGAGGATTTTGTACTGAAACGCCGACCCACAAAAACAAACCGAAGAAACGGTCTGTGTCGAGGCAAAATCGAGACATGAAAGTACGTGTCCTTCAAGTCGATGGCTGCAAACCAATCCTGGTGCTAAATCCAAGACAGAATGTGTTTCTGCGTAAATATTGATTGAATATTAAATGAGAGCCGTGACCTAAGCATAATAACGGGCATGCACTCGCAGCGGCACATCCTGATTTTGCTGAGTTAGATGTGTTCCTGGAACAACATCTTAATCCAAAATTTAATTCTTGACCACATCCCTACACCTAAACCTAAACTTACCCATGAGTAATCCCTAAAATCAGAGGAAATGATAGATTATTTGACACTGATGTACAACCACCAAACACTGATTGTAAGCCAAAACTTCACAAAAACTATAAACTGTTTTTTTCAAATCTGATTGGTTAATCACAATGTTGTTCCAGGATCAACAAAGATGTTGATCCAGGAACATGTCGTACTTGGTCAAATCAGGTTCTGCCTCGCAGCGCGGGCCAAATGCAAGAAAGGAACATTCCACACAGCCGAGAAACTCCCGAAGCTTTAGAGTCAGTTCACAAAATTAACCCTTTCACACATGAGTTTAAAATATTCTAGTTGAGCCCCCGGGGTGAGTTTTTTTAGGCGACCATTATTTTAGAACGTATCGCCTTATTGTTTCCATGGCGACGCGTCATGCTTGTCACGTGACACAACGCAGCCACAATAGAGCTGTAAGACACATGGATCGATTTTATTTCGTTTTTCTTTTTTTTATTATTAATATTCACAAACGTGCTCGCTAGATTCTGAAATATATGATATTCTGATTCTGAAATATACGCAAGTTTTTTGGAAATTATTTGGAAGTTTAAACACTTTTATAATGACTGCGTTAGTTGATCTGTACGGGGTGATGGGCGCCGCCATGTTTGTTCACGCTGAATCCGACCTGTGTGAATTACAGCCCACAAATTCATCCTCTCCCCCCGAAAGACGTTAAAGTAAGTCTCCGGTGAACTGGGAGAAGAGCAGATTAAACTTTATAGTTACCTACACATTGTGTATATGTTATTAATAAAACATGCCGTCAGATTATAGTAGTAGGATCATTATTGCCGCTTCCATAGACATCAGCGTGTATTTTTACAAACTTTAAATGTATGGTTTTGCTAGTACTTATGTGTATTTAAAATAAGCATTATATGGTTAAAAACACTGAATAGTTGTGATAATATGCCAAGAGAACAGCGCGTCTGATCTGGCTCAGCGCTTGCCAAAGCGCAAACGCAGATTTGAATTTAGCAGCTGATCACGTGATGCGCTCAACGTTCTAATCACACGGGTGTGAACGTATGCTTCAGGGACCAGATAAGAATGATCACACTGGTTTGATCGTACACATCAAAGGGTTAAAATCCCAGAAGCCTCTAAAGAAAAAAAAGAGACCTTTGTGAGACCAAACATGCTCACTCTAAGCCCACTTAGCCAACTGCTTCAACTATGGTCCAAAAGTCACAAGAAAGGTACCAATACTTCAGACTTATGGGAAGAATCTTGAGACCAATGACTCTGTCTGCAAGTCCATTCCATTTGGCTATAAAGCGATATTAAGAACGACTGAGTCGACGGAATCAACGAGTAAACAGTAATGTAGGAATTGTCAGACTCCCTACAGCTAATGCTGTTGTTGTACCTGCAGGGCAAAATCTTTTTTTGGAGGAAGTTGTAATGGTAACAAGTGACAGACAAATGGGTAGTGATGGACCCCCCATCTCTCTCTCTTATTCTTCGGTACCTGGAGGACTTGCTGTCCACTTGACTTACCTAAGCATCCATCACACAAAGTCCCTGCAGTACTTAAAAATGAGATGGAGCATGATATTGTCAGGCATTCACCACAGCCACCTCCACCTACCACCTCATCTACGGCACCGCCCACTCGTTCCTCATCACCGGAGTTCTGATTAGACACACCTGCACCCAATCAGCCACGCCCTATAAAAGACTCTCTCCCTCAGTCCTTTACTGTCTGGTCTACCGTTCACAACCCTATGCTAGCTCCAGATCCCATGCTCCTTCCCCGTATCCCAGTCTGTTAATAAACATTCCACTGTTTTCACTTACCTCTGCTTCTGGTCTCATCCCTGTGTGTACGTGACAGAAGACCAGACCAACGCCGAACATGAGCACCGAGGCACCCACGACAGCAGACCCTCTCATGGAACTGGTGAATGCCTTCAAGGCGGCTCTGAGACCAACATCCACGCCGCCTTCTGCCTCAGGTTGTCCCATGGCCATGCCCGCACTACACCTGAGTGTAGTGGTTTTCTTTTACAAGTCAACTTATACATCCAGATGCAACCACAACAATTCCCGTCGGAGAACGCCAAAGTCGCATTTCTGATCTCCCTCCTCACCGGTAAGGTTCTCCAATGGGCAAAGGCTATCTGGAACTCAAGTAATTATTATTAATTATTAATTAATTTGATCAGTTTACCGATTACTTCTCCGAAGTTTTCAGTACCGCTACAGACACGCTAACCACTTCCGATCAGCTGTTCCGTCTCAATCAAGGTTCTTCTTCTGTGAACGACTACACTCTCCACTTTCGCACGCTGGCGGTGGCTAGTGGCTGGAACGAGATTGCACTCCTCGGCGCCCACCGTCAAGGACTCAACCCAGACATCCGCGCAGCCACGGCGCTTTATGATGACTCCATTGGGTTGGAGTCCTTCCTACAACGAACTACCCGAGTTTCCCAGCGACTAGCTGCCTGCCAGCCACCGGTAACCGCTCCTTAGTCCGCTTCGGTGGCTGCTTGCTACCCAGTACCAGAACCGATGCAAGAAGATTCTACTCGCCTCTCATGAACTGAAAGAAATTGCCGTATCTCACTAGGATTATGTTTATACTGTGGTCATCAAGATCATCTCATCTGCAACTGCCCAGTTCGACCCCCACGCTCAGTGGTGAGTACCATTCAATCTGAAGTTGAAACTGCTCATCTTACCCTACTGCCCGTACTACTTCGTACTGCTGAACATTCGTTGTCTGTCTCTGGTTTGGTTGATTCAAGATCCTCCTGCAACTTCATCTCACAGGAATGTTTAAATCAACTTCATCTGTCACGCCAACGTCACTTTCAAGAATATGCTGTAAAGACCACCCAGGGAAAACCACTTGGGCGTGGGAGGATCCGTCACTCATCACCCTACATCATCCTTCAAGTTGGACTGTTTCATTCAGAGAAAATTCGGTTTCTGGTACTGGAGGATTCCACCGTGAGCATCATCCTGGGATGCCCGTGGCTCCAGCAACATCTCCCAGAGCTCCGCTGGGATCCCTGTGACATCACCCGCTGGAGTGATAGCTGTTACGAGCAATGTCTTTCCAACATCCCAAGACCACCACCCGTCCTGATTCATCTGTCATCCACCCAGGTGGAAAGTCCCGAACCTGAGATCCCTCCAGAAATCCCAGCGGAGTATATGGCGTTCCAGGATGTGTTTAGTAAACAAGCAGCCACCCATCTTCCACCTCATCAGCCATGGGACTGTGCCATCGAACTGCTGCCTGGAGCCCAACTACCTAAGGGAAAGATCTATCCTCTGTCCATCCCGGAGTGGCAGGCGATGGAGGAGTACATAGTGGAAGCCCTGAAACAAGGATTTATCCAACCATCCACCTCGCCGGCCGCTTCGAGCTTCTTCTTCATGGGCAAGAAGGATGGAGGTTTACGTCCCTGCATCGATTACCGTCAGCTCAATTCACAGATCATGCAACAACCCTACCCTCTCCCCCTGGTCCCTGCCGCCCTCGAAGAGCTTTGTGGAGCCAGGGTCTTCATGAACCTGGATCTGCAGAGTGCTTACAACCTCGTTAGTGTACGTGAGGGAGACGAGTGGAAGACGGCCTTTATTACACCCACGGGGCACTACGAGTACCAGGTAATGCCGTACGGTTTGTCCATCAGTCCCTCCATCTTCCAAACGTTTATGAATGAGGTGTTCCGGGAGTTCCTGCATTGGTTTGTGGTGGTCTATACTGACGATATTCTAATTTACTCCTGGAACCAGGCCGAACATCGCCAGCACATCCAGCAGGTCCTTCAAAAACTCCGCGACCACAGTCTGTTCCTCAAACTGGAAAAGTGCGAGTTCCATCAACCATCTGTCCAGTTCCTAGGGTATAACATCAGTGCCGAGGGTGTGCAAATGGACCAGGGTAAAGTCAATGCCATTCAGAAATGGCCTCAACCCAGCAGTGGTAAAGAACTCCCAACGTTTCTTAGGCTTCTCCAACTTTTACCGCCGGTTCATCAAAGACTACAGCTCCATCACGGCTCCGTTAACCTCCCTCCTGAGGGGTAAACCGAAACATCTCACTTGGAACCCCGCTGCCCACGGAGCTTTCCAACGGCTTCAGACCATCTTTAGCACTGCTCCTTTATTACATCATCCGGATCCCGAACGTCCCTTCACCGCAGAGGTCAAGGCATCCACCGTGGGAGTTGGAGCGGTGCTATCTCAAGCGGCCTGCGAATCGTCTCTCCTCCATCCCTGTGCCTTCTTCTCACGTAAGCTGACTCCGGCGGAGCAGAATTACGACGTTGGGAATCGGGAGTTGCTAACCATCAATTTGGCCCTGGAGGAGTGGCGTCACTGGCTGGAAGGAGCAACTCATCCATTCATCATCATCACCGATCACAAGAACCTGCAATATTTACGAGAAGCCAGACGATTAAACACCCGACAAGCCCGACAAGCCCGCTAGGCACTTTTCCTGACACGATTTAATTTAAAAATCACCTACAGACCTGGATCGAAGAATGTTGACGCACTCTCCCGCCAATTCTCCCAAGAATCACCTTCCGAACCAGAACCCATCATCCCTTCAGATCTGTTTGTAAGCCCCATCATTTGGAACCTAGAATGAAGCTGGAGTTAGCACATCAAGAGTCACCATGCTCAGACGTCTGCAGGAAAAGAGCTACCAAGCCACTTCTTACCTGGGCTAAGGAGAAAATGAACTGGACAGTTGCTGAGTGGTCCAAAATCCTCTTTTCAGATAAAAGTAAATTTTGAATTTCATGTTGAAATCATGGTCACAGAGTCTAGAGAAAGACTGGAGAGGCACAGAATCCAAGCTGCTTGAAGCCCAGTGTGAAGTTTCTGAAGTCAGTGATAATTTGGGGTGTCGTGACATCTGGTGTTGGTCCACTGTGTTTTATCAAGTCCAAAGTCAATGCAGCCATCTACCAGGAGATTTTGGACCACTTTATGCTTCCATCTGGGGACAAGCTTTAAGAGATGCTGATTTCCTTTTCCAGCAGGACTTTAGCGCCTACCCACAGTGCCAAAACCACTTCCAAGTGGTTTGCTGACCATGATATTACTGTGCTTGATAGGCCAGCCAACAAGCCTGACCTGACCCTATTGAGAATCTATGGGATATTTTCAAGAGAAAGATGAGATACAGTCGATCCAACAATATTCAGGCGAGCTGAAGGTTAAGTAGTGCCTCAGCAGTGCCACAGGCTGATCACTTCCATGCCACATCTCACTGATGCTGTAATTTGTGCTAGGAGCAAGTAATTTTGCTGTAATTTGTGCTGTCGACCAAGTATTGAATGCATAAATGAACATAATTTAAAGAACTTGAACTTTTCTGTTTTGCAAATCTGTTTTTTGATTGATCTTAGGAAATATTCTAATATTTTGAGATACTGGATTTTTGACTTTCATGAGCTGTACACTCTAATCATCAAAATGAAAAACAAAAAACTTTTGAAATGTTTCAGTTTACATGTTACGTACTTTTTCATGATATTCTAATTTTTTTGAGATGCACCTGTATTGTATCTTAGAATGGCATGGAAACAGACCCTCAGAAATTAGAGACAATCAAAACTTGGTCAAGTCCCAAAACCCTCAAGTAATTATGTCCTTCTTGGGGTTTTCTGGCTATTATTGCCATTTCATTCAAGAATATGCCAATATCGCAAAGCAACTAAACGATTTGACTGTCGGATACCCACCTCTTCGTAAGAATTGTAGAGGGAAAAATAACAGCACATTGTATCTAAGTCTCAAAGTTCCTTTTGGAGGAAGATGGACAGAAAGTTGTGGCCTTTGACACACTAATAGAGAAGCTCACCACAGCACCCATATTAGGGTTTGCTGACCCCAAACGTCCATAGGAGTTGCACATGATGCCAGTACCACTGGGCTAGGTGCTGCACTTTACCAGCACCAGGGAGGAGAACTGCATGTAATAGCTTTTGCCAGCCGTGGGCTTTCAAGGACCTGCCCATAAGCTCGAGTTCATAGCTCTAAAATGGGAAGTCAC
>JAHKKF010521181.1:0-24495 GCA_019740295.1 Labeo calbasu
ATTGAGAATTTTTAATCAAAGTATATTAGAGACTTTTTATTAAGACCCTAAAGAATCATATCAACTTGTGGAAAATGGGCATCGGATGACCCCTTTAAGTAGCACGGGTATATTTGTAGCAATAGCAAAAAAGGTACATTGTATGGGTCAAAATTATTGGGATATTAAAATCAGGATATTAAGCAAAGATCATGTTCCATGAAGATATTTTAAAAACTTCCTACCATATTTATGAAAACTTAATTTTTGATTAGTAATATGCATTGCTAAGAGCTTCATTTGGACAACTTTCAAGGCGATTTTCTCAATTTTTCTCTGATTCCAGATTTTCAAAAAGTTGTGTCTTAGCCAAATATTGTCCTATCCTAACAAGCCATACATCAATGAAAAGCTTATTTATGCAGCTCTCTGATTTTGTGGTCTAGGGTCACATATTTAGTTTCCCTTTCCTTATTAATAGTGGATAGTGGATATTCACCCTCATGTCGCTCCAAACTCATAAGACCTTCGTTCATCTCCAGAACATAAATTAAGATATTTTTGATGAAATTTGAAAGCTTTTTGACCCTGCGTAGACAATGCAACTGACTCATTGAAGGCCCAGAAAGGTAGTGAGGACATAGTTAAAATAGTCCATGTGACATCAGTGGCTCAACCGTAATTGCATGTGTGCAATGAACAAAAATAAAAACTTTATTTAATTTTTTTTCTCTTGCGTTGTGGTGCTGTTGTGAATGTGGATCGAAGGCTGACACGGAAGAGAAGAAATTGTTGAATAAAGTCATAATTTTTGTTTTCTTTGAGCATAAAAGGTATTCCCGTAGCTTCATAAAGTTACGATTGAACCTCTGATGTCGCATGGACTATTTTAACAATGTCCTTACTACCTTTCTGGGCCTTGAACGTACTAGTTCGGTTGCTGTCTGTACAGGGTCAGAAAGTTCTCGGATTTCATCACAAAATCTTTTTTTGTATCCCAAAGATGAACTGGTTTGTGTCTTATGTGTTTGGAACAACATGAGGGTGAGTAATTAATGACGGAATTTTCATTTTTGGGTGAACTATCCCTTTAAGAACTGCTCCTTAATATGAGTTTTTTTTTTTTTTTTTTTTGGGTTATTTAAAAATAATTCAAATCTTTTTTTAAAAAAAATTTGTGTCATTAAGATTTTTTTAAATGGTAGAGTGTTTTAAATCAGTCATGTCAGGTTCCACTATATCAGCAAGGCACCTCGCTAGGTTTTGGGACAGATCTTCTATTTCTAATTGACAAACATCTTATTCTGGAATTAATCACTGCGTATTGACATACGCAGACTTCTTTTTAACACGATTACCAATGCCAAACTGGATTTCCCCTGACCGTTTTGTGGTTTTATAGCCTTTGCTCCTCATAACCCATTTTTGAGCTTACAGTTCCAGCATTTATGGATCCGGATCATCGACGATGTGGTTCTGCTGGCGTGAAGTTACCTCTCCTCATTGCTGGTGGAGACGGCCGATGTTTCGACTGGCAAGGTTCTGGCACGGGGCTGAAAGACTGTAATAATGGCCTAATCACCTGAGCATTGCCAGGCTTTGGCTTTATCTGGCGTGGATGCGAAAGCCCCCTCGGTGCTGTGTGATTACAGCGTTTGATCTGGGTAATAATGTCTTTACTGTGGCCCTGTCTGAGCCCGGCGGGCACTGCTCTGCACTAATCCACACAGTGCATTCTAGTGGAATCGCGTTACACAAAGACCACCAGAGTTCTCTGCAGAGGAGTGGGGGAAAAAGGGTGGGGGGGACGACGACGGCTGTGGTTGCCATGGAGACAGATCCCTTTTCTCTGCTTTTCAATCTCCCCTCCTCCTTTTCTCTCCCCTCCGCCACCTCCTCGCTCTTTCCCCCCCCCTCTCTCTCTCTCTCTCTCGGGACAGATAAGCATGAGGACAGGTTTCTGTGTTTACTCGACACAGTAGGGCCCTCCAATCCCCGAGCAGGGCTGACCCTGATAACACTGCCTGTTACAGCAGCAAACCACTGACAGTTGATAAGCTGCGGTGCAGGCATCTCCCTTCCCCTTTCTCCCTGCCCGGGATAACCACAGCTACGCACGCTGTGTTCATTTGGATTAGTGTGGATTCAATTGGATTATTCCTCCTGTGTTCAGAATGTTGATGTCCGAAAGCACGGCACTGTTGCTTCCTTTTTTGGAAGCCTGAGCTAAATGTCATAGTCGAGAATCTGCGGCGAAGTTATCAGCCGACTTTTCCTCGTTCCTTTTCTTGGATCGCCGCATCGTCTAGAAAAGCGGCATTCCGCAGACACCTTGATGTTTTTGTGAATAGCCTGCATTCCTGAATGTTTATCTCTTTTAACTGCTGGCCTGTGACTGGAGTCATATGACGGTCCTTTCCGTCCTCTTGACATGGGGCTAATATGCCTTGATCAGAGTCACACAGTGTGGCTGTAAAAGATGAGGTATTTTGAGGCCGGGCTGTCAGACTCGGGCTTTGTATTCCTTCCAAGTAAGCATTGAATTCCAGGCAGTAATTAGATGTTGTCTGTAATGAGATTTGTGTGATACGTTTGCTGTGAGAAGGTACCGGCACTCACTCACTTTGATGTCGAGATTAAGACGCGCACAAGAGTGCTTTTATGGCGCATATTAAGCCTACATGGTAATTACATTCTCACACAAATGTTGAGGTTTTAGGCCCAGCTGGGGGTTAAAAAAAAGAACATGCTTAATTATTGAAGCGAGAAACAGATTATTTCGTGAAACAAATGCTCTGTTTTTATTTCAAGAAACCCTAGCTTCCTGGTGTACGTTCACACTGATTTGATTTGTGAAATAATTGCTAACATTTATCTAGATGAGTGTACAAATTAAATGTGATTTGATGAACCATAGGCTGTCTTTGCAGTTCCATCAATCATGGACTATACTACTTTTTGGTCTTTACACACTTTTGACTATACCTTGAAAATTCTGTCATTAATTACTCACCCTCATGTCATTTCAAACCCGTAGGACACAAATTAAGATATTTTTAATGTAATCCGAGAGCTTTCTGACCCTGCATAGACAGCAACACAACTGACACGTTCAAGGCCCAGAAAGGTAGTAGAACATCATTAAAATAGTCCATGGTTCATCCGTAATGTTATGAAGCTATGAGAATACTGTGCGTGAGAAAACAAAAATAACGACTTTATTCAACAATTTCTTCTCTTCCGTGTCAGTCTTCGCTACACATTCAGGAGAGTACCAATATGATAATTTCCTGCTGTATTTTAGTGCTTTTTTATCATCTTTTGGTGGTAAATTATTGTCAGACATCGTAAAATAGCACTGCTTGTAACCATAAATAGTTTAAACATTAGAATGCTTTTAAATTGTAAAACTGATTCCAGATTGTTTATTTAAGCTCATTCCATTTTTAGCACAAAGTTCATGGACTCTGAACTGCCAGCAATATGGAAATACTTAGGGGAACAGAATGTGTTCAGTTCAGGTCATAATTATCTCTAATGAGATTCTAAGAGAGGTCAATCCAAGCTGCACACTGGCTAATTTCAAATAATTATAGATGCGCTCATGCTTTTTCGCCCCCCCTCCATTTTACATTCTTTGTGGTTTAACATCAGGTGACGTTGTTATTGCCATAAAGCGTCAAAGATCAGGATGGCAGTACTAAAACCGCTTGGATTTGAGAGGCAAATTTTGGCCACCATTGTGTGTTCATTTTTTTTTTTTTGAACGCAGGCAAATGTTCTTTAACAGGTAAATAGAAACTTCCCTCTGCATCTGAACATTGTTACATGAGAAGTTCTGGTCAGATTTGATTATTCTGTATGAATTATAAGATCCATGCAGAATTTTGCAAATATACCGTGGCAAAACAGCACAATTTGCCTTCCCCAAGATAGCCTTAGTCAATGAACTATCAAGACACACAACACATATATTCAAGGACAAATGCATATATATGTATACTTGGAATCTTATGAAAGGAATCTTATATATTTATTCATATTGGATTTTGCCTGACAAGCAGGAGCTGGCTTTTGTTTATGTATGTGAGCACTATAAAAAAATGTAGGTAAATCGTGAACACAATTTAACTTGAAAAATGAGGAAACACATTAGTACAACATGGCTGTAATGTACTTAAAACAAGGGAATGAAATAAAACATTTGTGTTTGTGGGAACCTATTTTAAATTTGTGGCAATGATATCCAGGGACTCTGAGGGACTCATATGCAACTATTACAGAAGGTTCAAATGCTCACTGATTATTCAGAAGGAAAAACGATGCATTAAGAGCCAGGGGTGTAAACTTGTACATTTTTCTTATTTTGCCTAAATATCTTTTTTTAGCACTGCCTTTCAGAAGCTACAGAAGATACTTGCATGTTCCCCAGAAGACAAAATAAGTTAAATGTACCCTAATTCAAAAAGTTTTCACCCCCAGCTCTTAATGAAATGGTTTTCCTTCTGGAACAGCAAGTGAGTGTATGAACCTTCTGTAATAGTTGCATACGGGTCCCTCAATAGTGTGAAAAGATGGATCTCAAAATCATAGTCAATGTTGGAAAGGGTTCAGATACACAAAACTGCCAAAAAACCAAAGAATTTGTGTGACCTAAGGATTTTTCTGAAGAACAGTGGGCAATTTAACAGTTTTAACTATCACGAAAAAAAACCCCGGATTATTCAGGTAAAAATAGTATTAAGAATCAAGGGGATGTAAACCTATGAACAGGGTCTTTTTTTTTTTTTTTTTTTTTTATTTAAACTATTTTCTCTTGTGGACTGTATGTTAATCTTATTCAGGTCAGAACTTAATAAAACATTACGTGCATTTTGTATGATCCCTCTTATTTTTGGTCAAATAATTAACATTTTGCAGATTCCACAAGGTGTATGTAAACTTTTGACGTCATTTATTTGGCCTGTCAACATCAGGATTGGTTCTTCCAAAGTGTTCCTGTAGCTCAACCAGTAAAACCAACAGAATGGTTATAATTTAAATTTGCATTTATGCTAAATACATCAGCCTGTAATTATTGGAATTATGCATTTTTGCATTACCATCTGATTATGTGCATACAATTGTCTGTTTCTGGCTAGAATACTTTTCTTTTTATATTGTAGCAATTACTTGGATGATCAAAGCTACATCATTTGGGCTTGTAATTTGTGTGTGTGTGTGTGTGTGTGTGTGTGTGGTTTCTATCCTCAGTGAGCTAACAGAAAATTGCAAAGCTCTTTTAGAAGACCTGGAATTTGTCAAAATACTAGAAAATTTGTTTTGAATGCTGCACTATTTATTTAAATGCCAACTTTTCTTTGCTAATGGTATCTGTGTCCTGAGGCTGTTTCCCAGTAACTAATGCATTTATTCTTCTAATTGAGCCATAGTGCATTTAGGTATTCCCTTTCAGTGGCTTGGCAATTAAACTGCGGTGTCAACACCTTAATACAACTGCTTTTTGTTTTGCGTCCTCATGCCAGGATTGCAATTACGCTGGTAATGGACACACACTCTTTGCTTATGGGTCAGTAAAATGACTCAATAGACTTAAATGCTCCAATCCAAGTTGGTGTTTATGATTAATGTCTTTGGGCCATTTTAATGTTTCGCAGTTTAATGGTTGAACTGTCTTACCCTGTACGGACAGCTGCTTTAGCATTAGCCATGTCTGCTCACTTGCACAACCTAATTTTGACTCATCCCCATCAACCGTGATGCATCTTTTAATTGGCTTAGACATGGATTTGATGGCTTGTACTAGTACACGGTCTAATACTTTATCCCACACAAGCCCACAAGGCTTTCTAAAACAAAACGTGAGGGGATACAGTGGAATAGCATTGTATTGAAAAGAATATGTAATATAACTGTTTATTAAATGTCCACAATAACCCCTCTGCTTAGAACGGAAAAAATGGACATTTATTTATTTTCTTAGAAGTTAAGGCCAACAGCCGATGAAACGTAGTTAAAGGTAAATGGTGATAGTGTATTATTCTTTCGTAGCATAGAAGTTCTGTTTAAATGAAATCAAAGTTTTTGTGTATTTATAATTGTAAGGATGCTCTTATCTCAAGTGGATCTTTTCAGTTAGTCTCTGACGAGAGTCTGGCAAGGCTAAATGCCTCAGCGCTGATATATTGTTAACAGAACAATACCAAGATATTATTATTCATCTGCAAGGGTGTAGCATAGCTGGACAAAATATGAGGCTGGCACTCAGACTTTGTAAAGCACTAATGGAATGTCACACTTTGTTTTTGTATAAGTGAGTAATTTTTGCCAAACTTGATTTCCGTTTGCATTTTAAGGTCACTTGAAGTGACCTCGGCGGGACTGCAGTTCACGCTGGGTGGAAAACGCATCTACCGCCGCGGTGATGTATTTGCGGCGGTGGTAAAACCTCTCCAGGTGCCCTGTTTGATTCATTGGCGCATCTGTCATCCCCTGCCTCTCCTGCTGAACCAGACAAAAGCAGAGCCACGCTAGATTGAAAAGGCAGAGGAGCAATCTTTTAAATGGATCTCTTTTCGAAAATATATTATGACATAATCATGTTTTCTTCTCAAAGCCCAAGGGAAGGCTGCCTGTCAGACTCTGGCCTTCTCTTCACTCGCCTTCCCCTGAACAAAAAGCAAAGAAAAAAAAGAAAGCGAGAGGGAGGGAAAAAACGTGGTTGTGTGCTAATAGAACCCAGAGGCACTCTGAAACCTTAGACATTCTGCTTTTCTGCTCTCAGTCGGGAGATTAAAGCTGGGGAAACGTTACAGGAGGCTGGATAATTGCCCCTGTGTCTCCAGCAGACAAAAGCCAACGCTTCGACAATTCCCCGCGGTAAGTCGTCAAGAGAGGCTCAAGGATCCTTCAAGGCTGCAGCAAATTGTATAGTCCTGTCTAACAAACTACCAATCTCTGGATATTATGAGGCACCCATACAATCCCGGGCGTAATGACAGCTTGCACTGCCATAATGGAGTGGAGGCACAAAATGTTTTTTTCCTTTTCCTTTTTTCGTGAGCACACTTCAAATGGAAAAAAAAGCTACACTGGCTACTGTTTTTTTTTTTTTTTTTTCTTCGTCTGTGTTCCCGTTTGTATTTTGATTTGCACACGTCTCTTCTTGTCATTCTCTGTTTTAAATATTCATTATCGCTAGTTGCCGCCACCAACAGGTGATTGCAACCTTTTCCCCAGAGGACCACTTGATCCTTTGCCTGAGAGAAATCTGCAAGCGGCTAATGAGTTGCCTAGCATTGGGGTGGCTATAAATTAACAAGGGTTTTTGGTGCGATTCCACCCCCCCTCACCTTCTCCCGCTCTCACGTTTTTCGATTTGCTCCCTCTCTCTACCTGCTTCACGCCTCATTGCCGGCAGCAGCGGCGGCGGCGGTGTTGTCTGGCTCGGAGCAACCCTTTTTTGTCGGTTCGGTTCATGTTTAGAATTAGCCATTTGACAAGAACAAAAGAAATTAATTGGTGGTTTAAGCCCTAATGAGACGGCTTTGAAATTAACAGGGCTCATCAATGGAAACAAACAAAATCCTTCAGGGCCGTTGTTGAGGGAGCATTACTCTGACAGAGCTTTTGACACAATGATGAATAGCAGGTCAGGAGAGACCATCTGTGCTTATTTAAACCCCTGCAGGAGAGGGGAGGGTTGCGGCCTGGCTGGAAGAGATGGCGATAAAAAGAGGGAGAAAAGGGGGCCGAAAATAAGCCGAGAAAAGCCTCAAATTCACCAGCTTTATTCATCGCCCTTCAGCATGACACCACTGCCCAGCTAGGGCTACAAAGGAAATAAAAAGCACTCACATTTGCATGTGAAAGGTTCAGGGACTCTGACTATGCATCCAGAAAGCCAAAGAGCTCTGATTTCAAGGGATATTTAACCTCCATTCAGACTGCAACAAAGGCTTGGCTGTCGGGCTGAGAGCCCCGGCTCGGGCTGATTGGGGAAAGGAGGGGTGGGGGTGGTTTATGGGGGGGGTTCGGGATCACAGACCTCATTTGTTCTCCCTCTTTACTCTGCCCTGTCTCTGTATCCGCAGAAGAGCCCTAACCGCTCCCTCCCGCTCGTCTCCACGGGCACAGGGCCCTCCTCGTTTTGTAAAGGCGTCATTTTGCGGCTTTAATGTATAATTAACACATTAATAATCGAGGGGTTGTTCTACAGCAACGCGAGGCGGTTGCGGAAACGCTGCAGACTGTTATCTCCCGCCGCAGCTCAGACTCAATGGCCCGGGCCCTGATCCCCGGGACTGTCCTCCCAGCATGCCTCGGCTCTCCCCTGCCAGCTTGTTTGTGGATCACAGGGGAGTGGTGATAAATAAACAGCCCGTGCGGTTGGTGGGGGGGAGGGGGCAGCGTGAGTGCTGCGGTGTCTGGGCGATGTTTAGCTCTCCCTCTGTTAGATAAGGAAATGTTTGATGAGGTAAGAAGGAACGAGAACGATTTAGGTCATCTAATCTGATTCTCAGAGAATTGGTTGAGCCTCAGTGGGGAGCAGTAATTACATAGTAGGATTAGCGGGTAGGCCTCCCCCCCTCTTCCCGTCCAAAAAGCGCTCATGCCCTGTAGGGGTAGCCTTTGGGTGGGGGAGAGGCTCAAGGGGAAGTTCAACATGTCAGTCAGGGTGCTATCTGGGTGAAGCTGGCGAATGGTGATCTAGTATTATAAATAGGTAAATCCTTTGCTTGCTAGGGCAGGGATTGTGCTGGGATTAGCCCAAAATATAACATCTGATGCTTTTTTTGGTCGGTCAAGTACTTGGTATTAATCAAGTGCAAACTGATAGCTGCTTAGGCTCTAATTTATCTGGTTAGGAGGAATTAACTAATAAAGATACAGAGGACACTCCCAGGGATGTTCTAATTGTATTTATCTGTTTTTGTCTGTCTGGTTTACCACTGTTTTCAGTGGTTTAAATTAACAGGTTAGTAAAAATAACTGTGGAAACCTGTTGCCTCCATAGTCCGATTATGAAACGGGTAATTGTTTAAACAATTATAAATTGTTACACTGTGAAATGTAAAGTTAAAATTGATTTATTTTTATTCTATAAATAATAGCTCATAAGGGGTATAGTTTTAATTACACAGTAATAATTGATACTGTTTTATAATTGGTTTCTGTGTGTAAACAGCAGTTAATGCTGTAGCTAACACGAAATATTACCCTTTTAACTGCATTTATTATTCTATGTTAATGTTTTATATTTCAGATATACATATATACACACTACCAGTCAAATGTTTTTGAACAGTAAGATTTTTCTTTTTTTTTTTTTTTTAAAGAAGTCTCTTCTGCTCACCAAGCCTGCATTTATTTGATCCAAAATACAGCAAAATTAGTAATATAATCAAATATTTTTGCTATTTAAAATAACTGCTTTCTATTTGAATATATTTTAAAAAGTAATTTATTTCTGTGATCAAAGCAAAATTTTTCAGCATCATTACTCCAGTCTTCAGTATCACATGATCTTACAGAAATCATTGTAATATGCTGATTTGTTGTTTTTATTATTATTATCAACGTTTAAACAGTTGAGTACATTCTTAGATGAATATAAAGATCCAAAGATCAGCATTTAACAGAGGATTTAACAGCATTTAACAATATGCACATACATATATATTTCTATTTAAAAAAAAATATAATTATATAAAATATAAATATTATAATATTTATTTAGCAAGGATGCTTTAAATTGATCAAAAGTGATGATAAAGACATTTATAATATTACAAAAGGTTTCTATTTCACATAAATTCTGTTTTTCTGAACTTTCTATTCATCAAAGAAACATGAAAAAATTCTTCTCAGCTGTTTTCAACAGTAATAATAATACCTTTTTTTTTCAGCAGCAATATTAGAATGATTTCTGAAGATTTCTGATCATGTGACTGGAGTAATGATGCTGAAAATTCAGCTTTTAAATCACAATTACATAAAATATATTCAAACAAAAAACTGTTATTTAAATAGTAAAAAAAAATAGAAATGTTACTGTTTTTTGCTGTACTTTGGATCAAATAAATGCAGGCTTGGTGAGCAGCAGATACTTCTTTAAAAAAAACCATTAAAAATCTTACTTTTGATGATTATTATTATTATTATTATTATTATTATTATTATTTTCTTTTTCAAAAATTAAGTGCACATTTTCATTTTCCTATTTTACATTTAGATTGTTTACCATTATCTAATGCCTGCTTAAAGATCATCTTTAAAAATAATAATTTAATTTAAATGTATTTAAATGTAATGTTACATAATGTTTGCAAATAATGTTAGAAAATATATATTAAAAAAAAATGAATTCCTATTTTCAATAA
This sequence comes from Labeo calbasu, assembly GCA_019740295.1. Classification (NCBI taxonomy): domain Eukaryota; kingdom Metazoa; phylum Chordata; class Actinopteri; order Cypriniformes; family Cyprinidae; genus Labeo; species Labeo calbasu. The sequence continues at coordinate 10,362 of JAHKKF010521181.1, forward strand.
TTTACATGATAATAGTGATAGTAATTCATTTGTGCATTTGTGGTTAAGTGCATTTGTGGCAATTACAAGTTCTTTTTTTTAGCACAAAAAGTAGATTTGTAGTATTTATTTGATCAGTTATCAGCTTTAACACGAAAATGTTTTCTATCTAGAATTTTAATGTCAAATGTTTCTCTAATTTACCTAATGCTTTAAGTAATGTTAAAATTAGAACCTAATTGTAACCTAAATTGTACTCTTGTAAATATAAGGCCTATGGTTTGTCAATTTAGTTAAGAACTTTGATGGCTGATGTATGTCTATGAATATAGGTATCCAGCGTAATGTATGCACATGTATCTACATATATTACATGTAACATTGTAAGGCCTGATCTTCAGGCTCACCATTGGTTCTGTAGTCTCACGGGACCATTTGACAGCGCGCTTTAGCACACAGAGACGTACACGGGCATTGCCCTTCTGCTTACCTTCTGTCTGCACCAGAAACACAGTCATCAATGTGCCTTTTGCATAATTCCCAACTGTCAGTCCATCGCAGCCAGGGTCAACTGGGAGTTAACTTGCCCCCAAGGAACATTATTTGCTGATGGATACACACAATACATATTGAAAATTTCAGTGCGCCCCACCCTCCTCCGTTCGGTGCAGTTGAGTGTGTGCATCTGAATATTGAGCGGCTACTTTAAATCATGCAGAGAATGCGAGCACGCGTGTGACATGACTGTGTTTTTAAATTGCACACATAAACGAGCGCGGCCCTATGAGAACAGCAGCCTCGATTGCAGAAATGCCTGCCACGCATGGCTGCCGTTTGGAAAGGGTAATCCACTCATTGCCGTTTGCATTCAGTGCTGTGAACCGTGGGGCGCCCGCCCGGATGCCCGTGCATAAATTACTGCCACGGAACATAAAGTGCTGGGAGGATTTTCCTTAACGATCGCCCCGGACCGCTTTAAACGCTTCTGCTTGAGCAGTCGATACTGCGCAGCCCATTCAATTATGCAGACGGCAGTCCCTCATTAACAGAATCCCGACCTTGACATGTCTGCCCTATTTCTCTCCCCTGCCAGCCCGCGCTGTCTCCCCCGCCACACGCGTGCACGCACGCCCAACCGCTCTGTTTGCCTCTTCGCTGACCTGGAAATCCATGAATATCGATTAGTTGTTTGCAGTGTAATTGAAAATGTCAGTTATGAGGCCTGCACAGATAAAGATCAACACCGGCAGTGGGGGCTTGCTGTACTACTACCTGCTGCCCGTGTTTACGTGTGTGCTAGAGCGAGAGATGAGGCGGCGCTTACCCAGGCGCCCTAAATAATGTATTTCATTGACTCGGTCTTAGTGCGCAAATGGAGATGTATGTCTTCGGCTTGTTTGCATTCTAATAAAGAGGTAGGTATGGGAAATTATTCATTCAAACTCTCCGGAAACTTTTTTCATAACCTTTCTATCATTTCATAACCTTTCTGTCTTGCTGCTGCGTTTGATGAATTGACAGCATGTCACTTGATTTGAATTCAAAATCAGTTTCCGAAAGGTCAAAGGTTAGTTAGCATTCAGTTCACAGAAGGCCCGCATGGGGTTTAAGATTATGTTGGGCATGTAGATGCCTTGTTTTTTCATCTTCGAGCCACCCGAGAGCAGGTATTTCATTTGATATTTACTTTTTTGGTTTTGCTTCATATGTGTTAGCTTTAAAGCTAATCTATATGCTAAGGTACTCTGAAAAGTTGATCAAATTAGCATTAAGCATATAAATGTGTTTAAACTTCTTTCTCTTCCATTATTTTATTATTGCTAACATATATAGTTTTAGTTGTTGTCATTTGGAATCATTTTATATTTTTCAGTTTAATTTTAGTTTTGTTTTTTTTTTTTTAATGAATTCCTATTTCCATTTTAGTTGTTTTAGTACATTAAACTAAACTAAAAGGTCTAATGTTGCTTTGGCACGTAAGTGAAAAAGTAGTTTGTATTTTATATTTTATTTTATTTCGTATTTTCTAGTTTCAGTTTTAGTTTTAGATAACTATAATAACCAGTCTTAAAAAAAAAAAAAAATTTGTTTTGTTTTTGTCCATTTTAGTAGTTTTTTTTAATGTCTGTAGTTTTTTGTTGTTGTTTTGCTTTTTTTTTTTTTTTTTTTTAATGAATTCTTATTTCTGCTTTAGTTATTTTAGTACATTAAACTAAATTCAAATGTCAAATGTTGCTTTGGCAGGTAGGTAAAAATAAGTTTTTCTTTTGTATTTTATTTCATCAAACAATTATTTTATTTCAGGTAATGAAAATGTTTTTTTTTTTTTTTTGATTTATTTTTTTATAAAATTTAGTTTTAGATGGCTAATAGTCCATCTATTAAAAAAGACAATTTAATTTTGTTGTGTTTTTGTCCATTTTAGTAGTTTTTGTTTTTAAATTCCTATTTCAGCTTTAGTTATTTTAGTACATTAATCTAAATTAAAATGTCAAATGTTGCTTTGGCAAGTATTAAAAAAAGTGTCTTTTATATTTTATTTTATTTTATTAAACCATTGTTTTATTTCAAGTAATTTTTTTCAAGTAATATTTGAAGTTTTTTAATGGTTTTATTTTTAGTTTCAGTTTTGTTTTAGACAACTATAATAACCCATTTAAATGTCTATATAGTTTTTATGAATTCCTATTTCAGTTTTAGTTATTTTAGTACATTAAACTAAATTAAATTGCCAAATGTTGCTTTGGCAAGTAAGCAAAAAAAGTTGTCTTATATTTTATTTTATTTCATTAAACCATAATATTATTTCAAGTAATGAATTTTTTTTTAAACGTTTTATTTTTAGCTTCAATTTTAGTTTTAGACAACTTTAATAACCTATCTATTAAAAAGACTATTTAATTTTGTTTTTGTCAATTTTAGTAGTTTTTGTTTAGTTTTTTTATATAGTTTTTATAAATTCCTATTTCAGTTTTAGTTATTTTATTTCATTAAACTAAATTAAAATGTCAAATGTTGTTTAGCAAGTAAGTAAAAAAAAGTTAAAAAGTGTGTTATATTTTATTTTATTTTATTTTATTAAACCATTATTTTATTTCAAGTAATGAAAATGCTTTTTAATTGTTTATTTTTAATATCAAATAGCAAGTAAGTAAAAAAATGTCTTTCACATTTTTTTTTAAATTTCATTAAACCATTATTTTATTTCAAATATATTTTATGCTTTTTTAATGGTTTTATTTTTAGTTTCAGTTTTAGATTTTAATAACCCATCTATTAAAAAAGACAATTGAATTTAGTTGTGTTTTTGTCAATTTTAGATTTTTTTTTTTTTTTTTTTAATGTCTGTATAGTTTTTATGAATTCCTATTTCTGCTTAGTTATTTTAATACATTAAACTAAATTAAAATGCCAGATATTGCTTTGGCAAGTAAAAAAAATTGTCTTTTAGATTTTATTTTATTTTATTTCAAGTAATAAAAATGTTTTTTAATGGTTTTATTTTGATTTCAATTATAGTTTAATAACCCATCTATTAAAAAGACAATTTAGTTTTGTTGTGTTTTTGTCAATTATAGCAGTTTTTGTTTTGTTTAAATGTCTGTTTTTATGAATTCCTATTTCAGCTTTAGTTATTTTAGTGCATTAAACTAAATTGTAACTATAATAAACCATCTATTAAAAAGACAAAAAAAATATGAATTAATGTTAATTAATTACATCATGTATTATTTTAATCCCCCACACTCCTTTTACAAGTAACAAGTAATGGTGCGTGACAGTGATGTAATTAAAGCCTTATATATATTAAAAACCAATTTTTATGTTCATATTATGAGCATAAAATAATCCCTTGTAGGAAATATGTCAATAGAGGAGTTATAATATGAAATGTAGTTGTTCCAGCAAACTCTACGTCCTAATCTGCTTTACAGGAACACCACTCTTTGCTTAAAGTGCTTGGCATTATTTTTACATAAAGACTTTAACTTTCGTCCGTCCCTCTTTCAGACACACCCAGGCTTCCCAGGATGCCACTGCCTGCCTGCTGGTTCTCTAATCGATTGCTAATGGCTTCAGTTCCATCACTGCGGAGCAGCTTGGAATCTGGCCCTGGGACTGAATGGAGCGGAAACACCATTTTCAGCTCTATGAGCCGTTATACTGCATTGAGAAGCCCATTCTGCATGCTCCATAGCCCCGCTGATGGCGAGTGCATGGCTGCTAGATGGCTTTTGACTCTGACTCGCTCTCTAATGCTCTCTTTTTCATTCTGTCGATTTCTTTACAAGTCGTAATGCCGAGGGCGCGGAGCACTCCGACATACGGCAAAATAATCTCCGCTGATCTCCGTCGACGCGTCCGCCGATTGCAAATGTCCTTGTCGTGTTTTCAATAATCATAACAGGCTTTTTCAGGGAATGCTTTTTTAGTACGTCCTTGATGGGTTCTGTAATTTTGGATGACGTTGTTGTGTTGGGCCTGTCTTGCAGATTGTCAGTGTTTACACACATCAGTTGGCTCAGTGTAAGGTCATGCTGGCTTTAGTGCTGCAGGCTCTATAGGATGTTATTCAGCAGAGTGTGTCAGTAACCCAGGCCTGTGTTAATCTGGGATTTCTGCAATCCGGGCTCGCTGTTAATGAGCACCTGTGGATTATGGCCGCGGGTGCCCCTGTGGACCACTAACAGGCCTCCAACCACAACACCACATGCTGCTGATCTTCTCTGCTCTGCATGCATTTTAAGATGGTTTTGTGGTTTGACACAGCCTTAAGCAACTTATGATAGTTTTATACCCTTATTTTAAGTTTTGGCATGTCAGAACCAGAGGATTAGTTTTTTTTTTTTTTTTTAATTGTTTGCTTTTATTTATTTTTTTACATTTTATAATTTGCCATAATAACACAGTTTATTTATTTATAAATGGAAAGGGGATAAAAAAAAAAACTTGACAGGGAGTGACCACTTTTATGTGAAAAATAACATATTTTAATAACTTCTGTGTTCCACAGGAAAAGCGAGTCAGACAAATATTGAGCAAATATATAAAATATGTGTGTAGATTTAGTATTTTTTTAAAAGATTTTTAAAAATGTATAGTTTTAAATTTGAATTTTTATTTTATTTTTTTAGTTTGTGTTTTCAGATCAGTTTAGTTGTTGGTAATTTTAATTTGTTTCTTTTTTATGTCATTTGTTAACTTTAGTTTTTGTTTTTTTGTTGTTTATTTTTATTTCAGGTAATAATACAAGGTATAGAACATTTTATTACGTGCTATAATAGCACACTGTTATTTATTTATTTATTTACACTTATTTTGAGAATGTCTTGGCCAGTCAGAACCAGAGGATTAGTTTTAGTTTTTTTTTTTTAATTGTTTATGTTCAGATAATAAAAAGGGTTTATTTTTTAAAATTTTATAATTTGCCATAACAACACAGTTTTTTTTTTTTTTATTTCATTAGTTAATTATTTTATTTATTTATTTATTTATTTATGAATGCTAGGATGCAGTCATAACAGTCCCGAGTCATAAATAAATGGTAATGAAAAAAAAACTTGACAGGCAGTGACCACTTTTATGTGAAAAATAACATATTTTTAATAACTTCTGTGTTCCACATGTAGAAAAGTCACACAAATATTGAGAAAATATATAAAATGTGTGTGTAGATTTAAGTATATTTTAAAAAATTTAAAAATATATATATTTATAGTTTTACATTTGAATTTTTTATTTTATTTTAAGTTTGTATTTTCAGATTGGTTTAGCTGTTGGTAGTCTGAATTTGTTGAATTTGTCAATATTTTGTCTCATTTGGTAATGTTAGTTTTTTTGTTGCTGTTTATTTTTATTTCAGGTAATAATACAAGGTATAGAACATTTTATTATGTGCTATAATAACACACTGTTTTTTATTTATTTATTTATTTACTCTTATTTTGAGAATTTTTTGTTAGATGTCTAATGCAAAGTTAAACAGGTTATGAACAGCAATTGATGTTGATTTTAAAGTATGTGTTTAGAGAAACTAGACACAAACAAGCTCATGCAAAATTATGATAAACAGGCTTATCCATTCATTGACAAATGATGCTAGCACCTGCTTTCATGACCCCCCCATCTGCTATTAAACCGTGCAGCATTTCCTGATCATGTTAAACGCGCCTTTAGATTTTCCCTCCGAGCCGCAGGGTGGCCGCAGGCTTGCTTTTCCCTCTTAAAACACCCGTTTGTACTTACAGTACCTTGTGGGGGAAAACACATTAACATCCCAGACTTCCTCTTGGGAGGCAGCCAGGGGCTGCTGAGTGTTCAGAAAGAGAGAGTCATGCTGGGAGAGAGAGCAGTGTGTGTGGCACCATGACGTTTCAGAAGATGTGATGGACTGCTTTGAAAAAGCGACTGTTTGCACAGAGCATCTGAACGAAGGATTTGTGCTTATGCATATTGTTTGTCAAGACATGGGATGGGATTGTAATCAAATGCATGTTTGTTGTGCTTATGGTTGTAGATATTGGATCTTTCTGTTGTCGTGCATTTATTTGCTTTTATATCTGATGGGGATCTGCATCTTTTTATCCCATGATTTGCATTCATGTGTATGTTTATATATTCAGTGCCTAGACCTTTCCTTGCAGTGTATGAGCCATATAAAGTGCATTATTCATGCATGCTACATATTACTTCAAGTGGAAATAGCCTAATCGATGCTGAGTCACATACAACATCAATATATAGTACAAACATCTAGTATGATGAGTTTGTTTTCATTCTTTGCTTTGATTTATACTTTGTGCTTTTTAGACCTATACCAATACAAACCAGATTTATGTTCAGTTTTTCTTTTCAGATCATTTGTTTTAATGTGTTTCAATTGTGTGTCATTTGTTAGTTTTAGTTTAGCTTAGGTTTTTTTAAAGTTATTTTTATTTCAGGTTTTTCAAGTAATATTTTAAGTAAGTTTTTATTTTTTTGCCATGATAACATTATTCTATTTTATTTTATTTAAATGCATTTTATTTTATTTTACTAGGACACAGTCATAAGAGTCCCAAGTCCAAAATAAATGGGAAAAAAAATTATATACAATTTATAAAATATGTAATATATAATTTTATATATAATATATAAATATAATGTGTGTAGATTTATTTTATTTTATTTTACACATTTTAATAATATTATGTTAATATTTTTTTAATAGTATTTATGAATTATTTTTATTAATTATATTTCATATGTACGTACTTGTATATGTATGTAGTTTTATTATTACTATTATTTTATATTTTATTTTATACATTTTGATTTTAAAAAATGTGATTTTATATTATTTTGTGATTATCTTTTCATTTGATTACAACAGTAAAACTGTTTGTTAGTTTACTTAGTTTTTATTTTTTTACATTCTATTATTTGCCATGAAAACATTATTTTATTTTTATTTATTTTATTTTATTTTATTTTACTAGGACACAGTCATAACAGTCCCAAGTCAAAAATAAATGGAAAAAAACTGCAATTTAACCCAACGCTTATTTTGTGTGTTTTTTAAATGTTTTGGCCTGTCAGAACCAGAAGATTTTACAATGTAAGATTAATATTTTTTTTTCTAATAATGTAATTTTATTTGATACATTTTTAATAAAAAAAAAAAATTGATATTATTACTTTTATTTATCTTTTCATTTGATTTCAATAGTAAAACTGTTTGTTAATATTGGTGGTATTTATTTAATATTCTTAATGTTAATATTTTTTACTAATTTAGTGAATATGAAATCACAATTTAGACATTTACTTAATGCACGTAAATAGCGTTTTTGTGAATCAATCATCAGTGTACATTATTCCATAGAAAAAGTATTCTTTGAAATATTGCATCAAAATTATCAAACATTTTTTTTTTTTTTTTTTACAAATTATCAGATTTTTTACAAATATTTATTATAATTTGAAATTTGGTATTTTATTTTTAGTTTGTGTTTTTTCTGATCGTAGTAGTTTGGGTTTTTTTAGTTTATTTTTATTTCAGGCAATGAAAATGTTTCATTTTTTACATTTTATTGTTTGCTAACTGTGTCCTTTTTAAAAATTATTTTTATTTGTTTGTTTCATTTTTATTTTTGATGTTTTATCTTTTTTTTAAAGGATGCAATCATAACAGGTCCCAAGTCATGAATAAATGGAAGAAAAAAAACTACAATTTAAGTTGACAGTCAGTGACCACTGTTATATGAAAAAATAACATATTTTAATAAAACTTTTTTTGGTTTTCCACAGGATAAAAAGTCACGAGTATCAAGCAAAATGGGTGAGTGCGTGACTGTTTTGTAAGTTCAAAGCAAAGTGTGACCACATGACAGGTAAAACAAATTTTATTCAAAATCCACATTAAGGCAGCATGATGCTTATGTTTGAAATACATGCCTTTTTTACAATTTCATCATCATTCAAAATACTGTGTACACAACTGCTCACCTAAACCTGTGAAGCTATAAATCACAAAAAGCCTAGAGGAGGAGTCCTGCAGCATAGACAGAAAATAAGAGGCGAAAAAAGCAAAAAGAGCATCATGTTATATGAGCAATTCTGGGAATAGCCACATAAGAAAGCATACATTAATATATTGCACCACCGCGTATGTGTGTGCCAGAGAGAAAGCGAGCTCATCCTCTTAGAGCACTGGTTACATGGGCCTGTATGCTCGACAAGAGATCTGCATGGGGCTCAGAACTGGGAGCTTTGTTGAAATGCAAAGCTAAGCAGTCAACACTGCTCTACATTTCTGAAGCATTCCCAACAGACTTTGCAGTCTTTGAAGCATTTCTGGGCCAGGGATACAGCCTTGTTTATTCAGTGCATCTGGAAGAAAGAAAAAAAAAGGAAAACAGCGCGAGTGAGAAGAAAAACGCAGGCTATTTTTTGTTCCCTCGATACAGTGAAGTGTAACTCTCTTTGACGTCTCAACAGAAGGCCTTGTACTACAGCACTTACTGCCAGATGCCTTGATAGAAACACCCTTGTCAAACAGGAAAAGAAATAAATGCTTCATTGAACTAAAGCTTGGTTAGAGGGGGTGCCCGGGTGTTAGTTCCCACCTTGTGTGTTTTCCGCATCACGTCGTGTATGTGTGTGAGATAGAAAGAGTTGGACTGCATCTCTACTAGGGTTGTGGCGATAGACCATAGTATCGTGTATCCACGATAGTCAGAGATATCGAGACATCGCCTGCTGCTGATGCTTTTGACGATAGCAAGACGATTATTATTCTTATTATCCGTCAAAACCGGACTAGGCGCCATTTAGCGATGCAGTGCAGAGAGCCACTTCTGGGGCGCTTCAGAAATTTGCCGCGAGTTGACTTGTATAAACACAAAGCACAAATCACGATGAGCAGGAAAGGGGTGTTTCGGATGCGAAGCATGCAATCTGTAATTGAGTGCAGTTGCTTTACTATGCGCGCTGTTTTTCCGGTTTTACTTTCACTTTCGAAATCGATCCCATTCAGCAAGGAGGGGAGAGGATAGAAAAAGGGAGGCACAGTAACTCGTTTTGGAGAGAACGACCTTCCTTCGCGCCGCAGACGTGTGCAGTTTAAATAAGAAATGTATTCATCATACAGTGATATAACTATGGCCACGTTCACACAGCAACAGAATACGGTTGTCAATACCGTATTTGAGTCCTTAAAGGAGAAGTTCACTTCCAGAACAACAGTTTACAGATGTCATCCAAGATGTTCATGTCTTTCTTTCTTCAGTCGTAAAGAAATTGTTGAGGAAAGCAGTTCGGGATTTTTCTCCATATAGTGGACTGCTATGGTGCCCCGAGTTTGAACTTCCAAAATGCAGTTTAAATGCAGCTTCAAACTATCCCAAATGTGGTTGTAAACGATCCCATCCGAGGAAGAAGGGTCTTATCTATCGAAACACAAAACAATACAATTTATATACTTTTTTATGTCAAACACTTGTCTCATCTTACTGTCCCTGAACAGTTAGGGTATGTTGAAAAACTCAGACCGTATTTTCTCCCTCAACTTCAAAATCATCCTACATCACTGTTTTACCCTTTTTTGTTAAGGGTGTTTGATCTTTGCATGTTCACTTTGCAAAGACTGGGTCGGAGTTTTTTTTCACTTTGCAAAGACTGGGTCAGAGTTTTTTGGCATACCCTAACTATCTTGAGCCAGAGTTCAGGGAGAGTAAGACAAGATGAGCGTTTGAGATTTAAAAGCATTTAAACTGTATTTTTTTTAATGAAAATAACCGATCGTTTTGCTAGATAAGACCCTTCTTCCTCGGCTAGGATCATTTACAACCGCATTTGGGATGTTTGAAGCTGCATTTAAACTGCATTTTGTAAGTTCAAACTCGGGGCACCACAGCAGTCCATTATATGGAGAAAAATCCTGAAATGTTTTCCTCAAAAAAACAACAACATTTCTTTACGACTGAAGAAGGAAAAACATTGGGGGTGAGTACATTATCTGTAAACTGTTCTGGAAGTGAACTTCTCCTTTAATACGGTTATGTTAACACACAGTACGGTTATTTACGGGTGTAACAACCGTATTCTATAACCGAACTCACACCCGTAAATTTTCAGGACTCACAACCGCATTCTTGGAACACAGTCGCTGAGTGAACGGAACAGGACTGGACAACTAGTTGTCCGTCACGTCATACAGTATGAGAGAGCCGCTCTGCCGCGCAAACGTGCGTCTTCCGTGTGTTTTTAATTTGTGGTTTCGGTAATTTACAGTGACGGAGAAATGAGCTGTGTGCCATCTGAAAGTTTATATCCAGTCTCCACCGGAGCAGCTCCCTCCCGTCAGTTTTTTATCCTGTGCGCGAATCAAATGCTCCGCTCTTCACTCAAATTTAAAAGCTGCTGTCAGTTAATGATGATTTAATGGCTGAACTGGCGGCTCGATTGGACTGTTGTCGTCAGAAAGCTATAATACTTTCAATTTTACGGACGTCGCCATTTTTGAAATTGCTTAGGTCTCTGTTGCTATGATTACTGGTAAGGAATACGGGCTTGACTCGACCGTTGCACGTTCATACCGACAGTATTCGAAAAGCGACTTTTAGCTGCTGTGTGAACTGGAAATTTCGAGACACACACCTGTAAGTAAATACGGCTGTCAATCCCAAAAACTGACAGTGGGAACGTGCCCTATTGTATTCACTTTTGGTACCGGGAGTGTTTTTTAAAGTGAATAAACTCGCGCTAGACTAGGCTAGGCTAGTCAGTGATGATGTTCTTTGATAACTTAAATGTTCTCTGCTCGTTTTCTATAGCTGCTTTTTGAATAACTAAGGAAATGTAAGGATTACTAACTTACAATATTTCTATTAATTTGTTATCATGTTAAACACATATTAAGTCATATTGAAAACATTAGGCTGCTTTTAGCCTTATGCTGGTGTTGGTTCATTTGCCGGCAATGAAACGAAGTAAATAATTAAATAAATTAGCAAGATAATATCGTGTATAGGCGATCTCACAGGCTGGGACGAAATCGCCCAACACTAATTTCTACATTTTTCATTAACAGTTTGTAGACTGTTGCTAAACATGAAATGCATCAACTTTACTTTTTTTCCACATCACTATTTCAAAAGCAGATGTTTGTGTTTGTTCTTTCAGGCACATCCTCTGCAGCGCCAAGTAGAGTATGAGAGGATTTACATTCGGGCTTCTTAATCTGTGTAAGCGAACCTGTTTCAGGATGTAATTCACATGGTATGTCTTTTGATTCGGATTAGTTTGGGCAATCCTCTTACCCGCTGGCTCAGTATAACTTATCACTGACAGGGCTGTCTCGTGGAACACAGCAAATCCACATATCCATCCCGCCCAGACTTCCAGCCCCTAATTCTAATCTGTCTAAATCTGATCGGAGACTTTAACTTCCAAATACCTCTTGAAAGCCACAGCTCGCTGGGTAGTTCATGTGAGGGCTTTATTTTGATGCAGAATCGTGGAACGCCGCATTATTTTTGTGCACGGGCAGGGGTGCTTTGTCACTCTAATGATATTAATCGTGACTTTAATCAGTTTTACAGGGATTGTCAGACCTTCTAGTTTGAAAGCGCTTTCGATGAATAATTACGCCCGCGTTCCGTAAGTGCCGTCGCTCCTTGAGGGTAAAGCAATGGTTATGACCATGAAGACATGCATTAGTCCCTTTTACACCGACGTGGTTGGCAGTGACACCTAAATTGCAGTCTTAAGGCCAGCGGCCCACTCATATCCGTGTTACTTCCGTCTGCTTCCTTCATCTTTGTTGGTAATACATCTTGTTGAGATTTTAAAAATCAGGGCATGGCTTAAAAAGCTTGTGGGGAACGTTCTGTCACTGGCCATTTCTCTGCTTTCTTTCATTTTTTTTTTTTCTTCCACAGTGCTTTGACTTAGAAATACCATGAAATATTTAAATCCTTGAGTCATATTCTTTATCCTTTAAGGTTCTTTATAATTCAATAAACAGGATTAAAGGCAGAGCAGGCATGCTCCACTTTTCTGTGTCAGCCGCCAGGCCACAAACAGGCTCTTATTAAACGTTGTAAGATTACGCCTTAATCTCGCTGAACACATGTTGGGAGGAATAAAACCAATTTTATTTCAGAAACGGGAGTCCGCGGCTCTCTCCGTAATCTCATCGCCGTGCCGTCAAAAGGAAAAGACGCTGTTATGTGTCAAAGGCAATGTGAGGGTGTCGAAGGAGGGTGGAAGACAAAAGATGTGACATGCGGGGTGATTCTCGATCTCTCTTGCTCTCTCTCACCTCCCACAGACACATACACACACAAACACACACACACCTGTTTTCCAGTCAGGCCTCCTCCCTCTCCCCTCGCATGAGCCTGCTTACTTTAATTTGCTTCCCAATCATGCAGGATTTGGTGCTGTGGTCCCTGCGCCCAGTGCGAGGCTGGTGTGAAGATGACGATAAGCTAAAGCCGTAAATCCCTGCCTCAGCTGTCTTATCAGGAGCTGCTGGGGCGAGTGGCATGCTTTAATGGAGGCGGCTCTCTGTCTGGGATTTAACTCCAATCGCATTAAGACTCGCCTTCACCACTGTGCCTGATTTCTTTTTTTTCCCCCCCACCTCCTTTTTCGTCGTCGTCATCATCATCATCTCCTTTTTTTCCTCTTCTCTTCTCTCATTTTTTTTTTTTACTAGAAATTCAAGTTGCAGCATGGATGTAGGGAAATTCAACTCATAAGCTCCTGCAGTTAATTCTCCGCGTAGTCATTTGTCTTCCTGGCGTTTTTCTGGCTGCCGTTCGGCAATGATTGTGAAGAGGCGATTTAATAGCAAATTACTTTGCTTGCTTTTGTGCTGATATTGTTCCTTAATGGACTGAAAGGGAATTTGGAACAGCCATTACGACGAGATTGTTAAAACTGACACTGTAAAAGATATTGGACTTGTCATAGTGCTTTTAAGACATTGTTAAATTGCATTTTAACGTCTGTACTTCTTTTCCACTGCATCTGTAGATTAAAATCCCTTTCATCTGAAAGTTTAGTACATTAGGCTACATTTACTCTGTCTGTGTTTGGGATTGACAACCATATTTACTTATAGGTGTCTGGAAATGTCCAGTTTTTCACAATAGAAATCGCAGCTGAATGTTTATAATTACATTTGTAGTTGCATTTAGCAGATTAGAAATGGGCAATATAGTTTACTTTTTGCAATGATACAAGCAGTTTGAGTAGGGCGAGGTAAAAAAAATATTGATTTCTCGATTTTAATTGATTTTAATTTTTTCAAAACGATACTGATTCTTCCAAGAACTGATTAGTCTAGCCTGTTTTCAGTTTATAAAAGGCACGTTGTAGTGCGCCTCCTATCCGATAAATCGTAATAAGCTTTGTGCTTTCTTACTTTTGATGTGAAACAAAGTATCAGATTTGTAATTCTGTCCATTACAGTATTCAAACAATAAAATGTTGTTTTGGCGCTGTTTAAAGTGAAGTGACAGATCGCTGTAGCGCCTCAAATCAAGACAAGTGTAAACTGACTATTTTGTCCACGTTATTACAGTTTCAGCACAAATAAACATGAATGAACCTTAGAAGGTATGTTAAAAGAGAGTACAACTTACAGAAATCTGTATTCGTGTTT
>JAHKKF010521182.1:0-38491 GCA_019740295.1 Labeo calbasu
TTTTTTTTTTATCCCCACATTTAACCCCACTGAATTAAGTGAATCCAAACCAAAATCAAAAACAATACATAACCTCCCCCCTCTATTTTGAATTAATGCTGTTCTTTTTAACTTTTTGCCAACATTTACAAAACATCTCATTATCATGTTCTGTGGAAGGAAGTAAATCATACATGCTTGAAACAAGGCTGAGTAAATGATGACCGAATTAAATTTTTCTCTTTAAACTACCCCTTTAAACAGAAACTTAGTTTCTGCCTTAAACATAAGTGGGATATGTTAAATACATGCTTGTATTTAACATTATCCAGTTGCACATGTACATTGATTGTTTTCAAACTATGATATCCCAGCATTCAAAACTCTTTTTTTCCACTAGCCCTCACATTCTTTCTTTGTGCATCCATGCACATTTTTTCAGGTCAAAAGCTGCGTGTTGTGATGAACACAAATGATCCAGACTACGAGCACATTTACTCCATAGAGACCTATGATGATGATGCTCCAATGGTGGAGATTGCTGACTATGACACCACTGTCAATAAAAGCGAGGGTATGTCCATTTTTTTTTTCAAGTAGGAAAACAGTTTGTTTGTAACCGTGTGTGCAGATGTAGTATAATATATGGACATTTTGGCAGGTCAAACCGTCTCTTTTGATTCGTTAAAAGCTGAAAGGACAAAATTTGAGGTGAAAGGTAAAGGTAAGCCACCACTCCTGATTCATCATGGAGATTAAAGGCTCTGTCAAATCATCTTTACGCATGAGTATGTTGGGGAGACTGGCTATACCATTACCGTGGTAATAACAACATTGATGGTGCATATTTTATTCTCCACATTTTTACTGCATTTCCATGTCTTTGTTGGAACCAAAATGCTTAAAGGATTAGTTAATTTCCTGATTATTTACTCCCACCCATGTCATCCAAGATGTTCATGTCTTTCTTTTCTTTAGTTAAAAAGAATTTACAGTTTTTGAGGAAAACATTCTAGGATTTTTCTCCGTTCTTCTTTCTTCTTTGTTTGTGTATTTAAGGTCAAAAAGGTAGGGTAGGGCGAAAAACTCCAGCTTCAAAATCGTCCAACATCATTGTTTTACCTTTTTTGTGAAGTGTATTTGACTTTCTTTCTTCGCTTTGTAAACACTGGGTCAGTACTTTCACCTGCATTACGCATGCGTGGTTATGTAATGAGTGAGATCGAGTTAGTGCAAAATGAGCTTTTGTGGTTAAAAAGTATATAAATTTAAATTTTTTTAAGAAAATGACAGATCATTTCGCTAGATAAGACCCTTATTTCTCAGTCCTTTGAAGCTGCTTTGAAACTGCAGTTTGGACCTTCAAATCATTGGCCACCATCCACTATATGTGAAAAAATCCTGGATTGTTTACCTCAAAAACCTTACTTTCTTTTCGACTGAAGGAAGAAAGACGTGAACATCTTCGATGACATGAGTTGAGTATATTATCAGGAAATTTTAATTCTGGAAGTGAACTAATCCTTTAAAAATGCTGTCTGTGGGAATGTATTAAACTTTTGTTGTGTCATCCTCTTCAAACCCTTAACAAAACTCTGTGATGATAGATTATCATAATTTTGCACTCTGTAATTGGCGCATACTATTGTTCTTTGCTGTGCACACTTCCTGTTGTTTCTCTGTGTATCTTCTGCATGCTGTCACCCCGCTGACTCATCTGTATGACAGCTCTTAGTGTGAGATTGTAAGCAGCTGTCCCGCCACAGAAAATAGCGGGACCTTTCTACAGATCTGTGCGGCGCTCTGAACTATAGAAAGATGCCATAATGAGTTTAAAAGTTTAAAAGTTGAATGTGCCTTGTTTGCATTTCTGCATTTTAACAATGTCTTTCACCATATTGTTCAGTTTGCAGTAATTCAGGATAAAACTTTTGAATGGTAGTGTATTTCATGGAACAAATGAAGAATTTGTGAGCATCCTTTAACCATTTAATTTTTTCTTAATGTGTGTTTTTAGAGTCCTGCATCTTGCCCATGGAAGAGGGTAATTGTTCCCACTTTACTCTGCGCTGGTACTTTAATTCTGAGGTGAGCGTCTGTAGACCATTTATCTACAGCGGCTGTGGAGGAAACGCTAACCGCTTTTTACAGAAGGAAGAATGTGAGAAACTCTGTCTACAACAGTAAAAAAGGTACATTAACATGGTGCATTAATGCATATTTCTAAATGGATGGGTTCAGATGTTATTTTTGCACTGTTTCTATACATACAGTTTATATATACAGTTTACATACACCTGCAAAATCTGCAAAATGTTAATTATTTTACCAAAATAAGAGGGATCATACAAAATGCATGTTCGTTTCATTTAGTACTTGACCTGAATAAGATATTTCACTTAAAAGACATTTACATATAGTCCACAAGAGAAAATAATAGTTGAATTTATAAAAAATTACCCCGTTTAAAAGTTTACATACGCTTGTTTTTTAATACTGTGTTGTTACCTGAATGATCCACAGCTGTGTTTTTTTGTGTAGTGATAGTTGTTCATGAGTCCCTTGTTTGTCCTGAACAGTTAAACTCCCTGCTGTTCTTCAGAAAAGTCCTTAAGGTCTCACAAATTCTTTGTTTTTTCAGCATTTTTGTGTATTTCAACCCTTTCCAATGACTGTATGATTCTGAGATCCATCTTTTCACACCGAGGACAACTGGGGAACTTACATGCAACTTACAGAAGGTTCAGACGCTCACCGATGCTCCAGAAGGAAAAAAGATGCATTAAGAGCCGGGGGTGTAAACTTTTGAACGGAATGAGAATGTGTACATTTTTCTTATTTTTCATATTTTTTAAATTTAGTACTGCCCTTCAAAAGCTGCAGAAGATACTGTTCCCCAGAAGACAAAAATTTTTAAATTCACCCTGATCTTCAAATTCAAAAGTTTTCACCCCCTGGCTCTTAATGCATCATGTTTCCTTCTGGAGCATCAGTAAGCGTTTGAACCTTCTGTAATAGTTGCTTACGAGTCCCTCAGTTGTCCTAAGTGTGAAAAGATGGATCTCAAAATCATACAGTCATTGTTGGAAAGGGTTCAAATACACAAAAAAGAATTTGTGGGACCTGAAAAATCTTTCTGAAGAAAACCAGGCAGTTAAACTGTTCAGGACAAACAATGCACTCATGAACAACTACCACTTAGAAAAAAAGAAAACAGCTGTGGATCATTCAGGTAACAACACAGTACTTTTAAACAGGGTCGTTATTATAAATTCAATTATTATTTTCTGTTGTGGACTATATGTAAATGTCTTTTATGTGAAATATCCAGGTCAGTACTAAATAAAAAATAACATTCATTTTGTATGATCCCTCTTATTTTGGTAAAATAATTAACATTTTGCACATTCTGCAAGGTGTATGTAAACTTTTGGCTTCAACTGTATATATCTCTATTTCACTCACAATTCTGTCTATTCTATTTTATAGAATTGTGTTTTAGCTTGAAGACGACAGTTGACTGTAAATGGAAGATCTCTAACTAGTCAGCAATCTAAAAAACCTAAACCTCAGTGTTGAACACTGCCATCATGCACAAGAGATCAAAGTAAAGATTAATGTCAACACTTTTCCTCAACGGGACAAGCAAATTTTAAATATTGATCAGACCTTTAAGGTTTTTCTTGTTTTTTATTTATTTTGTGTCTGTTGAGCTGCCAAACATCTGTTGTCAATCTGGATTCATCTGCATACATTGTTATACAGTATACATACTACATTGCTTTAACACATGTACATTAGTCCAGTCAGTACCAGGCATACCACATTATCTTTCATTTCTCACTTAATCCTTGATGTCGCATATTTACACCCACTGACATTTTCTCAGGTGCTAAAAACAGAAACTAGAACACACATTGTAATATTCTTACCACATTCATCTTAGACTTGTTCGTAGAATAAGTCTATGCTGTACAAAATTGTACTGTAAATGTAGATCTGTATTTTTTATCTGCTTGAAAATAAGAATGAATGTTCTTGTATTATTAGATGTTGCATGTTTACTTGGACAAATGGTGCTATTTTTAAAGATATTTTTATATTGTGACTTTTTAATGTTTTCATGTATTCAGTTTGTTATATTCAGTGTTTATTTCCATTATAGTGTAAGGATACTACAGTCCCGTTCATTTTAAGTGATGTTGGAGCAATTTACAGTTTTCTTTGCACAAGACACTCCGTCTGCCGGTTGTAATAGCACATAAAAAAGTACATTCATACATTGTAAAGGGTTCTTCATGTGTTCAGTATTTGCTTGGAATAAACATTGAAATTTATAAGGCAAAAATAAACATGAAACAAGAGAAAATGTCCATTTATATGTGATGAGCAAGTCATGGTGTTGGAGCTCTCATTTTGACAATGAATATTAACAAGTGCAACAACAAGTGCATCTGCATTTGATCAGCCTTAGATGTCAACTAGAGCCTCATTAGAAAGGTCAGAAACCATCTGTAGTTTATTTAGACCAGAACTACAGTCTTCATTCCTTCCTTTTGCTCTCTCTGTTAATTTGCTGTTACTCTGTGTTGTGTTGTCTTTTTGGGAGGTGGGTGGGGTGGAGGGGTTTGTTTGTGCATCAATCCTAGTCACACATCTGATGATTCAGTAATGACTCTGGACCATCTTGTTAAGATGCCAACGTACAGTCATTACTACTCCTCCAGGGCTGTCACTCAAACGTTGTTTTCATATTCATTTCTACTCATATTTATTCATTGACTACATTTCATCCAGTCCATCTGTTAGGGTATTTTGTTTTATATTCTCATGCCTCCTTAATAACATTGTTTGAGTGCCAGACTATATTTTTATTCTGTTCATTCTTGAGATGATTTTATTGTAAAGTCAGTCACTGACAAATGTGCTTCAAATTCACTGTGGTGCTCCAGAGGTCAACCATGTCTTAATCTATATTGTGTTTTGATCAAGCCTGGATTGCAGTGAATATTTGGAAAAATTAGACTTCATGTGGATGCATTTCTCATTCTCTCAGATCACTGCATACGCGTTTTAAATTGCCCTTTCCATATCTACTAAATATCCTTGGGAAGGTAGGAGTATGTTAATTGCATTTTGAAAGACTGAATGACATTGATTCTGACATTGAAAAGCAATGCCCTTTCATTATTGTGCTGAGCAGGAAACATGTATACACTGAAATAAAAAACTGGTGAGGAAATAACTTTTATTTGAAAATTACTCATAAATTTCACAAATTGTAACAGACTCTGGCACTGAAAGAAGTAATTCTGAATTAAAGGAGTCATGACATGAGAAATCAAATTGGCCTTGATCTTTTGGCATACAGGAGGTCTTTGTAAATTTCATAGCTCAAAACCTCTCCCTCATTATAAACAAAGCTCCAATTTAATCAAGCTCCAAAAACGGCTCGTTTGGATCTGAGGTGCAAGATGACATCACAGTGGTGCAAATATTTGCATAAACACTGCCTCCAGAGCAAAGCATCTTTCAGTGGTGTTAGTTTCCTATGCAATGACGTTAGCCAATCATAACAGTAGAAGATTCCTGACAAGCCTCAAAGGACCCGCCTCTTAAAGGGACCCCTGGGTATTAAGACTTGTATGGCTTAATAAAACGTAAATGATGTCTGAAATATGTATTAAAAAACCCATGTAAGATTACGTTATTTTAAAAAATCCACATTGTTTTATACACATTTTGGACTATGGGGGGCGCCATTATTTTGATTACGTACAACGTACACTCTGTGAGATACTGGCACTATCTGTTGCTATTTTTACTGCAACTTTAAAAAAAAAAATACAGATATGATGCCACATTGTGCAATGTTTGGTTGAAAATTTCAGTCAAAGGGCAACAATAGACACGATGTAAGTCTTCA
Source organism: Labeo calbasu (assembly GCA_019740295.1). NCBI lineage: Eukaryota > Metazoa > Chordata > Actinopteri > Cypriniformes > Cyprinidae > Labeo > Labeo calbasu. The sequence goes on from JAHKKF010521182.1 coordinate 5,906, forward strand.
CTGCTTTCCTAGCGATAAGAAGAGGAGAAAATAATAAGAAGATGCCTACTTTCTAAAGACCACGTCTTTGTTCCACAACTACTGAAAGAGCTTACAAACGGCACAGACAAATGCTAGATGCCATCCTGGCAGGATGTAAACATGCCAACGCTTCTCATGACGCTGCAGCCACTGAGAAAACTTCTCAGTGCGGATTTCACTCAATATCTGGGTGTGTTTAGACTTGTGGGGAAAATCAATAGTACAGCATTTGCTTTGAGCCTGTGCTTATATCCATCGCCACCTGTAAGCTCTATTCAATATTTTATTTTCCGAGTTGTGTTGTGGTAAAAATAGTGTAGCTCAGTGCCAGTAGCTCACTGAGTGCAACCGCTCCCCTCACTCCCATAGTCTAAAATATATATAAAACAATGTGGATTTTTAAAATAACATAAATCTTTATTGGGTTTTCTACTACATATTTCAGTTAGAGACATCATTTACGTTATATTAAGCCATACAAGTCTTAATAGACGAGGTTCCCTTTAAAACAGGTCTTTTAGAAGGTCATAATGAGGGTTGAAATTAATCAGTTTTTCATATATTTAATTGTTTTGGGTTTTTTTGTGTAATTTTTTTTTTTTTATTAACATTATAAGTAAACCCTCAAGGAACATATTAAAATAATATTTAAAATCCATGTCATGACCCCTTCAAAATAGTCTGTGTTACATCAGTGGTTCAACTTTTATTTTATAAAGCTGCGAAAATACTTTTTGTGCTCAAAGAAAACAAAAACAAGACTTTAATCAACTATTTCTTCTCTCTCGGGACAATCCTCCGCCATTATGGAGAGTATCACGACGACATTCTTCTGCTCGTAAACACAGCGCGGCGCATGCGTGTTATAAGGCACTCTCGATAATGGCGGAGGACTGTCCTAAAAGAGAAGAAATTGTTAAATAAAGTCGTTGTTTTTGTTTCTTAGTGCACAAAAAGTATTCTCATAGCTTCATAAAATGAAGGTTGAACCACTGATATGACATGGACTATTTAAACGATGTCCTTACTACGTTTCTGCTCCTTGCTGTCTATGGAGGGTCAGAGTTTTTGGATTCCATCAAAAATATCTTAATTTGTGCTCTGAAGATGAACGAAGGTCTTAAGGGTTTGAAACGACATGAGGGTGAGTAACGTTAATTAATGACAGAATTTAAATTTTTTGGTTGAACTATCCCTTTAATATAATGTGAATTATAAAATAAAGAAAACAAATAATAGAAAACAGTATTACAATGTCCACACAGAAACCATATTTAAAAAAATACCGCGAAGCCTGCAGTTTGTATGTGTGTGTGGATGCGCCTATTTGTATGCGGGGTGGGGGGGAAGCGGGTTCAGTACGTCTAGTACACAGGATAGCGGCACTCATGGGTACTCACAGAAGCACGGTGGCGATTTCTATCACCGTTTAGCACCACTGAAGGTGCGACATTTATTCCGGGCACGTACCTGACAGCGGACTGTCCTGAAGCCCCTAGGAATCTCGCGCTCTAGTAGAGTGAGAGAAAGAGAGAGAGTAGCGCGCGCGGACCGCAGTGGAATGTAGCGGGGATTCCCGGCGTGCGGGGCAAGGTGAGTAAAAACCTCCTTGATGCATCTTCTCACACTACTCACGAGGCTATTGATCTTTTCACTTAATTGCCATTCGCTTACATTTCACCAGCACTCTCCATTCGTTTTTGCCTGTTTAAGTGGTACATTTTGGCAAAGCGCGCCTGGGAATAGAAATGATAAAAGACAATCAGCAGTGTCGTTTCATCTGGACTCGACTACTAATATTCCTTACACTGCAAAAAAGATTGGCAGCAATGTCATATGCGGGGTATGTCGCCACTACGGACGATTTGTTTACCGAGCAAATCCATGTGTTGCCTGTAATCTGCAGTCAGCCGGTGTATATTAAATACAAGATGTCATTTGAATAGCTACATTGCCAATCAGTGTTGTTTTTTCATTAGTCACAATGGACACTTAAGCGTGTGAGTTGCTTATTATGACAGTTTAATTTGCATGAGGGCATCATCCTCTCACACTGATGCTTTCAAACACAACTGGACACATGCACATGCTCAGACACACGTGACTCCAGCAAATTATTGAGGGGAAAAAAGTTAAATATGCCTGCGTCAATCATTTGACATTCATCACACCCATCATCATCATCATCATCATCTTGCTCCCACATGCACGCACATTCTCACTGATTACAGTCAAAGGGATTTTCAGATGCACTTTAGATCAGGCTGCAAGATGCCAGTTGAAGAATAGGATGTGTGTACATTTCTGATAAGATTAAATGCCACAGCTTGTTTTTAGGACAAGCGACAGTGAGGAACAATGGAGTGTGGAGCAGGTATATAAGTGGCCCTGAAATGTGTATGAAAGGAAAGAGGAATCTAGATCATCAGCTATTTTAGCTCCTTCTAGATGTGGAGTTATTTTGGTTCTTCCCTCTGTAGTGACTGTAGTTTCACGTGTCGTCGCGCTCTTTCATTTCCAAAGAGTCTGTAAACAAATTTAACGCATTTGCATATTCATTCCACTATTAATATAGCTCATTATAAATCAATTTGGACTCCACGCAACTGTAGGACCCCTTTGTCCGCAGAGACACGCCAAAAGATTCGTTGTCACATGCATATGTGCAATTTGTTGCATAAATGTGTGGTTTGAATGCCTCTGCTGTTGCACAGTAGGAACATTTTGTGACTGTTTGCTCACATGCGTGTCATTTCAAACCTCTGTTGTTATTTTTTTCTGTGGAACACAATGGAGACGTCTGGAAATATTTTGATGAGGCTTTACAAAAACTAAAACTAAAATAAAAATGAACAAAAATTATATAGATGTATTTACAAACTTACAAACTAAAAATGATAAAAACACAAAAAATGACAAAAAACCCTTCAATGAATTTATCTGAAAACAGAAATACAAAAATAAAAACTTAATATATGTTTTTTTAAAAGAAGTTTTAAAATACAAAAATACAGGAAAAACAGTAATATTGTGAAATATTATGCAGTTTAAAATAATGGTTTTCTATTTTAATATATTTTAAAATATAATTTATTCCTGTGATGCAAAGCTGAATTTTCACCAGCCATTACTCCAGTTTTAAGTGTTACATAATCCTTAAGAAATCATTCTAATATGCTGATTTATTTCTTTTATTATCAATGTTGAAAACATTTTTTATGGAACCTGTGATTGTTTTTTTCAGGATTTTCTGATGAATAAAAAGTTAAAAAAGAACAGCATTTATTCAAATTAGAATCTTTTCTAACATTAACACTAACAAGTCTATCACTTTTTATCGATTTAACGCATTCTTGGTGAATAAAAATATTAATTTCTTTCAAAAAAAGGAAAGAATAAAAATTTACTGACCACAAACTTTTAAAAGGTATTTTACAGTGTCATAAAATAATTATATTTTAAATAACTGCTGTTATTTTTAACTTTTTTATTTATTAAAGAATCCCAAAATATTAAGCAGCACAACTGTTTTCAACACTGATAATAAATCAGCATATTATAATGATTTCTGAAGGATCGTGTGACACTGAATACTGGAGTAATGATGCTGAAAATTCAGCTTTGCATCACAGGAATAAATTACATTTTAAAATATATTCACATAGAAACGGTTATTTTACATTGAAATAAAATTTCTGTGTTTTTGTTTAAATAAATGCAGCTTTAATGAGCATAAGAAACATTTATTTTTATTTAAAAAAAAAAATAATAATCTTACTAATCCCAAACTTTTGAATGAAGCTATCACAAAGCTATCAAACGACTTCAGAACACTTAGAACATAGCGAACGATTCACAAGGATGCTTTTATAGTATCCTTTTCCTCTTGAAGCTTGACATAGGATCACGATAATCTGTCATTGTATGCAAAAAAGCTCCATGAAGAGCATATTTTGTGTTCCACAGAACATTCTGTTTTGGAGTTTCAAGTGAATTATTCTTTTAACAGACAGGCTACAAACCAGCGTGGACAGACCAAATTGGCTTGGAAAACAACGATAATGAAATAGAGTCTGATAAATGGCAGAAAGAGCTGAGACAGCGTGGTTAGTCTAAAGAAAGATGGATGGATCTCAGGCATAGCACAGTGATGGATAGAGGGTAGGAGGTAGAAACAAACTCCTCCAGCGATTTCACAACACACTGTGCACCTGCACCTCCCACTCATCTCTCATTCTCTCCCTCTCCTTCACTACTCCTTAGTTTTATACATGCGACGCCGTGATCTGCCATCTCTGACAAAAGTCAGTCTTGCTTATTTTTGCCTCAGTCTCACTTCTGTGAGCATAAGATGTCAAGCTTCAGTTATTCGTACTCCAGGATCAGAATCCGAGCCCTAAATCTATGTGTTCCGCTGTCACTCAAAAGTTCCGCCGCAGTGACCTCTTTTCATTACCAGCATGGCGTGGGGCTCGTCGGCACGCCAGCCTTATTGCCCTCCCCCCCATTCAGTCTCATTGTGTTAAACATCAAAACTTTCCTCCTGCGGTCATTATCACAGATGTGCTCAAGAAGCAAAGTCTGAACCCCACTTGAACAGCCACGGATGCAGAAACTCTCAATTTTTGTATTTTGACCACTCTTAAACTGTAGACCAGTTGCCATAGTAACAACCATCCTAGAAATGGGATCAGTCTCAAGTCGAACTCATTTCTTTATTTATATATTTATGATTTTTTGGGGGGGGGAATGACAAGCTGCTGTGATTGCGCAGCCTATAATTTGAGAGCTGCTTGTTTTGATGGCATATGTTTTAGATTTTGAGTTTATCCAAAAAATAACATTCTTTAACACGTTCCGTAGCCAAATTCATCAAGGCGTCAGCAGTCATTTATGTCCTTGGTCATGTGTGAGAGATCGTTCTGTGGTATAATTCATCTGTCGGAGTAGTTGGACACAAAAACTTGGCTGTGTGTGGGACTGCAGAATCACACATACCTGATTGCTCATGTGTACATCATGCTCATCTTTACTGACTAGATCAATATCTTATTACACTTCAGAAGGACAAGTCATACCCCTATTCTACCGAAATGATGCCAGTGCTCAGTTGGTTGCACTTGTGAATCTCTCTTTTGTGAAGCCCCAGCCTGCGTTTGCTCATCGACTTGAATGAGTGATGATGACGTAACTGACTACGGTACTATTAGGGATGCATCAATATTAAAATTCAGTTATTATTTTATCAAAATAACATTTAAATAAAACAATAAAAAGCATTAAATGTTTTTTTTTTTTTTAATTTGTAATATTTTTTAAAAAAGTATTTATATAGAAATATTTTAAATATATTTTAAAATATATATATTTAAAATATATATGTGTATATTTTTAAATTATATGCATAGAAATATGCAATTAAATATTTTGTCAGAATAAAAAATAAAACACTAGAAATAAATCAGTAATTTTACATTATAAATGTTATTTTTAGGTTATGAAATATATATTTTGATATGTTTTTACATTTTATATACAATATAGATAGATAGATAGATAGATAGATAGATAGATATATTTAAATATTTTGTTTGTTGTTTGTTTATTATATATAATAAATTTAAAATAAAACATTAAAAATAAATCAGTAATTTTAAATGTATTAAATGTTATTTTTATATTATAAAATATATTTATAAAATATATGTTTGATGTATTTTTACAGTATAGAGATAGGTAGATAGATGATAGATAGATAGATAGATAGATAGATAGATAGATAGATAGATGATAGACAGATTATTTTTAAATATTTGTCAGAATAAATTAAAAATAAAATAAGTAAATCAGTAATTTTAAATGTTATATTTATATTATAAAATATATTTATAAAATATATTTGATGCATTTTTACAGTATAGAGATAGATAGATAGGTAGATAGAATACATTTAAAAGTTTTGTCAGAATAAATTAAAAATAAAACACTAGAAATAAGTCAGTCAGTTCAATTGTATTTATGTTTATATTATAAAATAGATATTTTTGATGTAGTTTTATGTTATAGAGATAGATAGATAGATAGATAGATAGATAGATAGATAGATAGATAGATAGATAGATAGATCCAGTAAATACTGTACATTTTGTCCTGCTCATTAAAGATTGTGTTTCAATCTTTTTTTTGTCTTCCAACCCTAGAGCTGTCAATCATTCATCAACGCCCCAAGAAAACACCTGAGTAGGTGGAGCATGGTCAGTGGGAGTGGCTGGCGTTACTATGCCTGAAGGCACGAGCCGATGGTGTCCATGGAGACAGATGGCAGCTTCACTGGGGGCCACGGTCTGTCCCTCTTGCAGGCTGAAGATAGCGTGGGGGCCGGCCTCGCGCAGCAGGAAGGGACATGGCTCGGCTTCCGTGCTACGGTGAGTGCTGTGCTGCTGCTGGAGCTGCTCCTGGGGGTGGGCGGCAATCTGACCGTGCTGGTGTTATACTGTGGTCACTGCAGCCTGTTGGAGTCCGTCAGTCATGCCGTCACGCTCAGCCTGCACACCCTTGACCTGCTGCTCTGTCTCCTCTGCCTGCCGATCACTGCCACGCTCCTCATCCTGGGCGGAGCCTCAGTTCCTCACCACGCCCTCCTCTGCTGTCTCCACGAATCAGCAGCCAGCTTCGCAAGCGTGGGCACCGCACTTAACCTGTTGCTCATCAGCTTAGATCGCTATGACATCAGCGTCCGGCCGGCCAATCGCCTGCTGACGCCTCGAAGAGCAACCGTTTTACTTGTTGGAGTATGGGCGATTTCGTTAGCCGTGCCCCTACTACCGTTTGTGGAGGCGGGGTTTGTTTCAGGGCAAGGCGAGGGGGTGTTTGTGCACTCCAATAGCACTGTGCTTTGTTCGGAGTGGGGAGGAACTCTACAGGCTCATTTGTTGCTACAGGTTCCCGTGTTCCTGTGCTCTCTTGCTGTGATGCTGTTTACATACTCGCGGATTCTTCAGGCACTGCGCATCCGCATCGGACGCACGCCAAGGCCCCATCGAGACAGCAAACGGCCTGTGCATCGCCTGTGGTTGCGGCGTAAAAAGTCAACGAGGTCGCCGGATCACCCGACGAGAAACACACCGACCTCCCCACCGCCACTTTCGACTGGTCCGCTAATTGCTTCGGATACAGTTACAACAGTAACCATCAACACTGAGACAAACACTCCCTCGCTCACCACGCCACTTAGCCCCACCCCTACTGTGTCTGTGATAACCTCGCCGTTAAGCCCCACCCCCACTGCTTCAATGGTAACCACGCCTTTGAGTTCCGCCCCATCTCTGTCCGTCATAACTAGCCCCCACATCCCCACCCCTGCTACATCATCAGCGACCACACCTTTGAGCCCCATGCCCACTGTGTCCACAGTAAGCACTCAGCTAAGCCCCGCCCCAGTGCAGGGACCGCCCAGCATGGGCGTGGGCGCATCAGTGTCGGCCATTTTGGCTCTTCGTCGAGCAGTTCGGCGCCACCGAGATCGGCGGGAACGTCAAAGGCGAGTCTTTCGCATGTCCGTCATCATCATTCTCTCATTTCTGTTATGCTGGGCACCTCTTTCCATCATGCCCCTTCTCATGTTGGCCATCGGGCCCTCTGATTGGTTGGAACGCCTGAGACTCTGCTTCCTGGTGCTCGCTTATTGGACGGTAGTGCTACATCCGCTGCTGTACGCGTTCACGCGGCAGAAACTGCGCAAGGTTCTGCATACCCGTCTGCGCAGGCTGCGGCCGCAAAACACGCAGACTCGCATTCGCACCAATACCAAGATCCGCCGCAAGCACAGGACAGATTGCAGCGACGCTACTGACCGCTGCCTGACGGAGGCAGTAAGAGAGTGAGTGTTTGTGTGTCTGTGTCTTATAACTAGGCTCACACGGAATCTGAGTGCGCATTCACTTGTGTACGTCTCTCATTTTTTGTGTTTATTAAATATTTCAGACAATTTAATTATGCTTTCACCTGCTAATATGAATATTTTCAGCTGCATTTAACATATTTCATGTTTAAATCCAAGGCCGTAACCATATTTCTGACCCTGGACCACAAAAGGGTGAGGGTCTTTTTTTAAATTGAGATTTATACATCATCTGAAAGCTGAATAAATAAGTTCTTTCCACTGACGTTAAATCATCTGCCTAATGTCGAAAACAGCTCTGTTAATGTTTCTTCTCTTGTCACATTTAATTATGATTTATATGAATCAGGTAAATCATGGCCCTAAATGTTCAATTCAAAACAGCGAAATTAACATTTCTGTTGTAAAACAGTTGTTGATTATTTGTTTAGCTTATTAGCTACTTACGTCTTCACACTCTTTCACCCCCATTGTGATGGAATTCGCACTCATCTGTGAACAATAATGTTGATTTGACTGGCCATCTCAATTATTTTGACATGGACGAGTGCTGTTAGTCCGCTGAGGCAGACTAGTCTCAAAATGTAACTTTTTGTCATCCTACCAACAAAAAGAGGAGTAGTGATGGAGCGCAGCAGAACAGCATTGAGGATATCAAATACTTGTTCAACAATTTGGCCGTATCTAATTACTGAAAGAACCTGTGGTTACGGCTCTTTTTAAAATCCATTTCTCAGATTTCCCTCATAAATCTGTGCTAAAAATGTCAATGAAAAAAAGAAAGTCAGCAGATTCCGCCTGAGCCTATTTATGACTGTAGGTAAAAAGGTGTGTGCAGGAAACCATTAATGTGTTAGATGTGTTAGACGATATGTGTGAGTCGCTCACCTCTATAAAGGAAATTAAAAGACGTCGGTAGGTCTCTATTGTCCACGAGTGTGTAGTATCATTGGCAACTAATCAGCACAGGGTTTCTAAAGCACACTGAACTCTGAGGTCAACAGGGCACTGTCTAATTAACCAGTAGAGCACAAATGTTCCCATGGTGCTAGGGGGAAAAGAGCGAGACTGAGAGAGCGTACCTACAGGTGTGAGTCTGCCAGAGGCCATGTGCAATAAATTCCAAATCCAGGTTATGCATCGCATGATTTACATATAAATTAATACCAACTTATCGGCATTCATTGTGTGGTGTAAAAAAGTAACCGTCTATCCACCAGTACACACGCGTGTGAACATATTTTACAGTGTCCTTCTCACTGATAGTCTAGAAGGCAATAGATTTATCATTGTGTTTATTAATGTATATGATCAGGGATGTAAATAGTCACTAATATTTCTGTGGTTTGAAACTGCAGCCAATTTGAATTCTGCTCTACCAAGGGCATGCATACTGGTTCGATCAGTTTCTGAAAATACTGACAAAACAGCTTTTACAAAGTCGAAATTATTTTATTTGTGTCCCATATACTGTATGTATATATTGTCAGTGCTGTATATTATTTCAGTTTGAGGTGGTTATTGTATTACTTTACAATAGAGGAGCAATAAGTCTGAATTACATTAATAAAAAGATTCAGCCTCTTTGCTTGTTTGCTTTGTTTGTTCCCAACCTCAGCTGTTAAAAGAACACATCTTATCCCCCGTTTTCCTGAACGCCTTAGTCTCTGGTATTTCCAGTCAAATTGACGTATTTTCCGAGCCGATAATATATGACGTTTAACCTATGAAAATGTTTTTTAAAAGCACATGGCGTCATAGTTTCATCACTTCACAATGTCGCAATGACCGGTTTTTGCAGTAACTCACCTGAGTGTGTAGATGACATGAAACGAACAGATATATACATACAGTTCCCAATCGAAGCATAAGTTATTTCATTATTTCACTCACAGTATTTTAACTTAAGCGCTTTAAGCAATGCTCGTTTCTTTGTCTTCGTTTATGTAAGGCATACAGCGCCGAACACGGACTGATTTGCAGGTACACAAAACAAGTACTGTAAAGGAACTCGTGGCGGCGAGTTTAATTAATTAAGTCAATCTTTTTTACCCTGTTTTAACATGAATTTCTATGGAGACCTGAACACGAGAGCATCCAAACGGAAGTTATAATCGATCAGAGCTGTGCTCATTAGTTACTCAGGAAAAATATGGATATAAAAGCATGTATACACTTTTAAGTTATTTTATTTTATTTATAATGACACAAGGGTTACTTTTATACAACATATGCAATAAACTTATGCAATAAATTTAGTATAACTTGCCTATTATATTTTTACATTTGGCCAGTTTGTTTAGAGGGTTTGCACTCATATGTCCCGTCACGATTTGGTCAGTTACCCGGATGCGCGGCCATACTGAAAATAGACGAATGCAAAGAACAGCATGGATTGCACAGTTAATGTACAACTGAATATGTTGTTCTGCTAATTTATGCTGTCGAAACCAGGAAAAAACGTGTGGAAGCTGCTAAATCATATAGAGAAGGACTTAGTAAGTAGGAAAAGACACAATATTTTGACAAACTAAAGTTAATAGGTGGTAAAGATAAGTACGAGAAGTATTAATTAAGATATTAGCCTAATATTTCACCTACCTGACTGGAAATGATAAGAACAAACACGAATGTTGTCAAGATTCTTACCCTGGAAATCCTGGTTCAGTTTGGCCAACCACAAATGCCTTTTGTTCCTCAGACAGTTTTTTGCACTCCTCGATTTGTTATTACATTTGGCAGTCTATAGTACTCCAGATGTTTTTCCTGGTCCAACCGATTAGTACAGTCCAAAACATGACAATAATTGACCATTTTTAGCAGTAATAATCAGCCAAATGTGCAAGTTTCGTTCGGTTCAGTGGCGCCAATATGGCCAATTAATGTCGCATCGTGACAACTCTATTATTTTTTCTCTGCTATTGGAAATTGTTTCTAAACAAGTGAAAGCAAGGCATTCTGTAACTCCATTCTGACCCAACTTTGGGTTTTCCTGCTCTTTCCCAAAGAAAGTTAGGCCAGAGTGAACATGTAAAAACAAATCTGTGTATTTTGATTCATCCTGATTAAAAAAGTTTGCTTAAAATCACTCTGAGCCACTTGCTCTGATAGTTAATTGGTGTGTGGTAGTGTGTTTTCATTATGTGAATTTATTAAGAAGTGCAGGCTGTTTTAATATATACAATTAGTCCATGCTGAGAAAGGTTGACTGACTTTATCCCAGTTGATAAAAGTCAAACAGGCAATTAAGAACCTCCTGTGTCTCTGTCAGCGTTTGCAGTCTCACACAGAAGATCAAATGCCATATGAAGGATACTCAATAAAGTACCTGTTCAATCAGTGAAATGGTAGCCTTTCAAAGTCTCTCTGTCTGAGACCTTAAATGTTATTAATCTTTAAAGACTTGGTTGCGGTTCAGCCAATATGTGTACAGAGAATGGAAGACTATCGTTCCTCATTATCGGCGATAGAAGCTACACTCCACTTGTGAAGTCTGATCGTATTAACACTTATTAATGTTTGATGACACACTCTGACATTTGCAGGAGCCTAATAATTGGAGGGCCAATGAAGGGGACAGAGTCTTTCACACAGATGTGGATGCCTTAATGGACATGTGAAAAACTCTGACCACAAAGGTTAATGTGGGTCAATAACACCTTGCTTGTATTTTTCCATAATTGAATTACAATTATTTTCCATTGGCCTGCCACTGCAAATATGAAATTGTAATGTGTGCTTTTATAATATTTATTTAGTATACACATTGTGTGATTTGCTGTTATCTAAAAACAGTGTGTAAGAATTACCCAAAATATTGTGGTGGTACCATGGTACTGTGCAATGAGGTTTTTATTAGCATATTCATTAGCATAGTCTCCAAAGGCGTTTCAGAGAATTTGTACATCCAACCGGTCTCACAACCGCAGACCACGTGTAACCACACCAGCCCAAGACCTCCACATCCGACATCATCACCTTCAAGATTGTCTGAGACCAGCCACCCGGACAGCTGCTGCAACAATTCTTTTGCATAACCAAAGAATTTCTGCACAAACTGTCAGAAACCGTCTCAGGAAAGCTCATCTGCATGCTCGTCGTCCTCGTTGGGGTCTCGACCTGACTGCAGTTTGTCGTCGTAACTGACTTGAGTGGGCAAATGCTCACATTTGATGGCGTCTGGCACTTTGGAGAGGTGTTCTCTTCACGGATGAATCCTGGTTTCACTGTACAGGGCAGATGGCAGACAGCATGTATGGTGTCGTGTGGGTGAGCGGTTTGCTGATGTCAACGTTGTGGATTGAGTGGTCCATGGTGGCGGTGGGGTAATGGTATGGGCAGGTGTAAGTTATGAACAACGAACACAGGTGCATTTTATTGATGGCATTTTGAATGCACAGTGACGAGACGAGATCCTTAGGCCCATTTCTGTGCCGTTCATCCACCACCATCACCTCATGTTGCAGCATGATAATGCACGGCCCCATGTTGCAAGGATCTGTACACAATTCCTGGAAGCTGAAAACATCCCAGTTCTTGCATGGCCAGCATACTCACCGGACATGTACGAACTCTATACGAAGGAGATGTGTTGCACTGCGTGAGGCAAATGGTGGTCACACCAGATACTGGTTGATTTTCGGTATAAATGTATAAATATTCAGCCAAGACCAAATATATTAACATTGTCATATCCACTACCATGCTAAAATCTTCAGAGAGAACTATTATTATATTTCACAAAAAAGGAGAAAAACTTACTGACCTCAAACTGTTGAATAGTAGTGTACACTTTAACCCAAGGCACTTAAAAAATACCATAGTATTTCTTTGGTAAGTGCTCATGCATACTGTAGGCACTAATATATGAGAGGTTATGCTAAATATGCTACATGAGTTTGGTCACAGCTGTTTTATTTTATTAAGCAAATCCATTATTATTCAGAGAAACAAATGTGAGGATGCACATATGTACACATCTAATTGAGACAATTACTATGGGTGCATTCAAATAACCTATTTGGAATTGTTCATTTATTTCCAAATGAGGGAAAGTGATGTACTTAATCAAATTTACATATTACATATTAAGTAATACAATCAGCATCTTATTCCCATCTCTCTCTTTGTTTCTGTTTGACACTCTCCCTCTTTTAATTGTGAAAACTCAAGTATGCTGATAAGTATGGATGCCTCTGTTTGTGTGCCTTCATGAGCAAGGAAGGAAAAGAGAGGAGGACGAGAGGGTGGGTGGGAAATATTTTTTTCTTACTGTATGCAACATGAAAATACTGCCATGTATTCATTAAAATCTCTCTCACCTCTTGCTCTCACCATTCTCTCTCACACACATGGATCTTTTTTTAATCTCATCTGTTCCACTCACTGTCATCATCTTTCTTCGTTTTATCACTGACTGTGCCTTGCTTTCTCTCCCTTAGTTCTGTCCTCACTCCTCTCTTCTGTAGACTTGCATAAGAACAAAGAAGATCTGCCTGTGCAAAGGGAAAGTCACCTTGGAGCACAGGGAGAGAGAGAGAGAGAGAGAGAGAGAGAGAGAGAGAGATTCATGTGGGTGGAATAACTAACAGAAGGATGAATCCCATGTTGACTGAATCAGGCAGCAAGTACAAATTCCCGTGTGTGTTGCTCATAGATTTAGTACGTAAACGTTTTGACCTCTTAGTTTTCGTGTCATTTATGAATTTATTTACTCTTTCTCTTGGTTTTCATTGTTCAAATGGTCTTATTTTATTATATTAACCCTTGCAAAATATACTTTTCTTGTGCGATTACATTAATACAAAAATTAGCAAAATGACATCCAACCATATTTTAATCAATCATCGCCCTTAGTCTGGTGTTTTGCTGTACTGAAGAAAAAATAAATTACGAGTGTACTAGTTCTATCAAAACAAACCATGTAAAACAGTAAATATGGATATAGTTTACTTTAATATTGTGAACATTATTATACCTAATATTATTAGTTTACAGTATTGTGTACTCCCGTAAGAGCACAAGCTGTAAGCCCCTAAATAAAAACCACAAAAACTGTTATACAAGCCGAAATAGCTCAGTTGGGAGAGCGTTAGACTGAAGATCTAAAGGTCCCTGGTTCGATCCCGGGTTTCGGCAAACCTTTTTCCTCACACTTAAAGTGTCGAGAAATAACTTTACATCAACAGGAAATACGCTGTGTTAGAAAAAGCAAGACGAAAAGTCGTATAGTACAAAAGGCGAAGCTGATGAAAATTAAAATTCCGCAAGTACTATTGGTCTACCTCTATCCGGTTATGTGGTGTGGCGTACATATTATGACCTGATGGTGTCGCTCTAGTTTTAGTTCATTTAATCCCCCCTGCGATTTTGCTGTAAGTACGCCAGAGGGCCATGTTGTTCAACAATTCAGCAGTTTTACCTCGTGGAAAACGTGAGAGAGGCCATAAAACTTGTGCTGACCAGAAAAGCATGGAAGTCGCTGGACTGCAGAATGGCATTACGGTACAGTACCTACAGTATAACATGTTGAACCCACTGCACCTGTTTTGATGTATACAGCTCAATTAAATGCAGACTTCTTTATGCCTCACAAAGAAGCTACTTGGCCTAAATGTTTAGTCAGTTACATAGACTACCATAACATATCCTAAAACGTTTTACAGTTACAGCCTTTTTTCTTAAGTTAGCCGGATCTTAAACATTGCTCAGTGGCAGTCTATTTGTTTTTGACATCTCTTGTTTTCAGCACAAATGTCTAATCTTTTGGGTATTTGTTTCTGTTTATTTATCGAAATATTTCTTGATAAAATATCGTAAGTTATCTATAATATAATATAACCTCAGTCCCATTTATAATATGTATATATAAGGTAACCACTATGTACTGCAGTAGATTTATTTTTCTCCTACATTTAATACCTACATTTAATATTTATTAGACGTAGAAAATTTGCTTAGGCCATTTGTTTATTCATCGGTACAGATTGGGGGAAAAAACTTAGCATTACACCACTAGCTCCTTTCACACAGTAATACCAGTAAATTGCAGTAAAATTACCATAACGCCTTTACCTGTAAATTCGCTGTTCACACAAGCAAGGACGTAAGCACCATTCACACATTGGTTTAAAATTACCAGTAAATTCTGTGACATCATTAACCAGAAATGACCTCTAAACGGCTGCACATCCGTGTTGTGTTTATAAACATGGAGGGGTATACGGTCAGTGTTTTTGTTGTTTTGTGTCAAACGTTCACACACATGCAGCTTTTTTTTTTTAGCCCACAGATAGAGGACTTCAAACTGAACTGTCTACACAATTAGCAGTAAATGCGTCAACTGCATCAGAATGTTATGATTGGCCCAGTCCCTTTGAGTTTTAAATTTCAACGGCTCTGGATTGGCCCAAAGTAGACTCTTACATCAGCCCGTTCTGAATTTGTTTGTGCTAATACCGTAGTCTCCTGTGTTCACAGAGAGGAGATTACCGGTAATTTACTGGTAAATTTCTGTCGAAAGGAATTTACCAGTGTGTTTGAAAAAAGTCCTGTTCACACGTGATCTTTTAAAGGGGTCATCGGATACCCATTTTCCACAAGCTGATATGATTCTTTAGGGTCTTAATGAAAAGTCTATAATATACTTTGTTTAAAAATTCTCAATGGTTGTGTAAAACAACACCGTTTTTACTTTGTCAAAATGAGCTCTGCAAAAATCATCCCATTCTGAGGGATTGTTCCCTTAAATGCAAATGAGCTCTGCTCGCCCCGCCCCTCTCTACTCTCTGTGGAGTAAGGAGCTGCTCTAAAAGATAGTTTACTTTAGCTGCATTTAGCGCGTTTAGCTGCGAAACTTGCTAACTAGCAGGTTATTAGGAAAGGTGATTGCAGAAATTCATAAAAAAAAAAACTATAACTCACATCTGCTGTAGGTGAAGCTGGATCACGTATGATTTGCGTGAACATAGACGCATTTATGTAGATGATGGGGGGGGCACATTCCCTCCACAAAGAAACATAATCCACTGCATCAACAGCGGCTCAGATGTTGGGAGTAAATGACCACCCCATGTTCATTATTACATGCAGCAACACAACACCTCAATTGCTCAATCTGAGATATTCTTGTCTAACTTACATCCTTGCTCCGGCATCGAAAAAATGGAGGTCGGACTGTTACAGCTGATCTGAGGTAGGACGCTCATGTCAATCAACTATTGTGGGAGCGGCCTCTGTCGGTGTGACGCCAAAAGGGGATGTTTGAAAAAGGGGATATTATTTTTACAGATTAATTAAATTAATTTAAATTTTATCATTATAGAGTAGATGTGTACAGGCACTGCCACACATTAATGTTCAAACAGCATGTAAAAGTGAAGTTTGCATCCGATGACCCCTTTAAGGTAATTTACCACTAAAATCTGTAGGTGTGAAAGGGATAAAATAAAAGTGTGAAAGCTGGTAAAATAATCTACAAGTAATCCACACAACTTTAGTCCATCAATTAAGGTCTTGTGAAGCAAAAAGCTGTGCATTTATAAGAAACAAGTCCATCATTAATGTGTTTTAACTTGAAACTGCAAAATACGAATATATAAAATTCTTAATTTTTATTATAATCTATATAATACTAAATATACTAAATTTCTCCAGACTGGTTTTCTTATTTTCTTCTGTTTTCATTATGTACATGGATGTGTATGTTGTCTCTGATGTTATTGTAATATGCCCGTGATGTGATGTGTAGTCTTAAATCACTTGAAATTAATTTTTGAATTGGTTCAGTTTTGTAAAATGAATCATTATAGTTTATCAGAACTGTAATCTTTACAAGATTTCAGTTTCAGTATTTGTTTCACTTTTTATAGAATTGACCCACCTGTGCAACATTTGCAAACATGTCTTTAGAGTCACATTTAGCACACACACACAAATACACAGAAACACATTTTGGGAACTGGTATTACGTAACTGAAGACTGGTCTACAGCTACGCTACAGCTTCATCTCCACAGATTCTCTCTTGCACACATTCCAAATACACAGAAACATCTTTTGTTGTTCATGTTAAATCGATCATCACACACTTGTCAGCTCTCATGTTTGACATTCTATATGCCATTGCGGCTGCTTATTTAAGGTGCTCTCTAATTTATTTTTACTCATAATTCAGTTCACTGAACCCCATGAACTGCTAATTTGACACGTGGGACTGGTATCTGCTACCAAGTTTCTGTTCTGTAATATCTCATCTTGATGGCATCAGGTGTCTGCATAAAACACATAGGTGTCTTTTTTATTTATGTTGGCTGTTAGGAGAGTGCAGGACACAATTAAATAAAATATATTGTAGGTTATGTTTCAGTTTGGACAGTATGTTCCAGAAGAACTGCCTTCATCATAAAATGTCTCCAGTTTCATTGTGCAGTCCCACACTGACTTCTCATTAAAGGTTTTATGGTTCTTTATAACCCTTGGATATCTTGCAGTGGCGTAAATATGATTGTAATGTATATCAGAAGTATCTGCCAGGCAGATAGTTCGGATATGCACGGAGCTGATAGTCACCCTTGTTTTCATGGTGTAAGGCTTTGTGGAATGTTCTCATGCAGGAAGATAATAATTATGTTTGGGGTTAACTCTGACTGTGGTGGTGAAACTTACACCACACTGACCTATGGAAGTGCTATTTTAATATTATTTATATACGGTTGGAGTATTTATTAACGTTTTAAATTAGCTTTTACTTTTATATTTAACATTTTGTGTGTGCTCTTGTTATTTTATTAGTTTTTTTTAACATCAGCATTTAAATTTAATTTCAGTTTTAGCGATTTAGAATCAGCTTATTTCAGTTATTTGCGCTGGCAATTATTTATTATTTTATGAATTTAAAAAATTTTAGTTAACAGTGTACCACTGTCTTGTTACTTACTTCCTACTCAGCCCAGTTTTTATATTATCAACTGAGATCTAGAGCTGTCAAGCTGTCAGTTTAGACCGGGGTGCCCAACCTTGTTCCTGGAAATCTACCTTCCTGCAGAGTTCAGCTCCAACCCTGAACCAACTAATTAGGATCTAGAAGGAGCACTTGATAATTACAGACAGGTGTGTTTGATCAGGGTTGGAACTAAACTCTGCAGGAAGGTAGATCTCCAGGAACAGGGTTAGGCACCCCTGATATAGACAATAAAGAGGGTGTTTTGCAGTTTTATACTGTATGTTGCCTTACTCTTATGTTCATAGTATGTGCTTTGTTTTTGTTATTGACAGTAGAGCTCGTCATAAAGCAAACATAAACACACCTATGCCGTTTATTTATGCCACTTCCTATATAAGGATGTGCCACTGTTTCCTTATCATTCTCGTCTTATCTGAAACTAATTTATGCTACTAGACTAATTTAAGCACAATATTATATTCAATAAGGAAAATGTTTATCTTCCTTTAACAGAAATGCTAGCAGCTTCCACCTGCTATTTTGGACTCTAGCTGTAATCTGGTGTGTGTTTACTTAATAAATCGAAGAAAAGCACAGCATCAGTAAATTGTTAATTGTATCTTAAACCGCACCCCACCTACCTTGCATTTTGGCCTTCCTTGATCTTGTTGTTTTCCTGGTTTAAAAATTCCAGGAAGTGTCTGTTTATTGTTTTAAATGAACAACAGTATTCAGGCATCAAAGAATCAGGAGGGAGTTTGAAATAGGTTAAAGGTCAACATTATTCCCCCTTTTACTGTAGCCTTAGCACGTTTTGAATTGGTTAGGATTTTCTTTTTAAGAATTGACTACTAGTTTAAGTTCTCTGGCTTACATCTAATCTGTTTTACAGTAGCCAGTGGTGTCATTTAAGAAGCATAGTCCTTACAAATCAAATTTTTGTTCCCCAGCCAGACATGTTTTGGCAGGATGGGCAGCATGACAGAGATGCACTCAGACAGGACACACATAATAACATGTGAGAAAGATGCTGACGGGAAGGCGAGGCAGATAAAGACTGTCCTTTACTCTTACAGGAGCATCTTCTAATGACATGTCTGTCTAGTCTCGGAGTGTTTAGAATTACTTCTGTGTGAATCACATGAAGATATGAGATTAAGTTTTATCCAATAATCAAAAGAAATGTATAAATAACATTTTGCTTAAATTAAGTAGTCACATAATTTTCATGACAGTCACATCTTCCAACAAAATTCTCATCAATTTAAAGTAATAGTTCACCCAAAAATTAAACAGACCAAAGAATTTACTTATGCTCAGGCAATCTAAGATGAGTTTTTTGTTCATCAGAACAGTTTTATTAAAATTTAGCATTACATCACTATCCTTTGCAGTAAATGGGTGCCGTCAGAATGACAGTCCAAACAGCTGACGAAATAAGAAGCTACTTGTTTGTAAGAAACAAATCCATTATTAAAGCTTTTTTAACTTCAAACCATATTGTTGTTCATAGTTTTATGTACACTACCGTTCAAAAGTTTGGGATCAATACGATTTTCAATTATTTTTTTAAAGAATTCTCTTATGCTTCTCTTATTCACTTGATCAAAAATACAAAAAAAAAACTGTAATATTGTGAAATATAGATGATGTTATATTGTTAAAAAATGGTTTTCTATTTTAATATATTTTAAAATATAATTTAATCCTGTTATGCAAAGCTGAATTTTCTTCAGCCATTACTCCAGTCTTCAGTGTCACATGATCCTTCAGAAATCATTCTAATATGCTGATTTATTACTTTTATTATCAATGTAGGAATCATTTTGACAATTTTTTTTTTTTTGTAACCTGTGATACTTCAGGATTCTTTGAATAAAAAGTTGAAAAGAACAGCATTTATTTAAAATAGAAATCTTTTCTAACAATATAAGTCACTTTTTATCAATTTTAACACATTCTTGGTGAATAAAAGTATTTAAAAATTTTTTTACAAACTTTTAAATAGATTTTATATTGTTGCAAAAGATTTCTATTTTAAATAAATGCTGTTCTTTTTTTTCTCTCTTTATTTATTAAAGAATCGCAAAAAAATTATCAAAGGCTCCAACAAAATATTAAGCGGCTGTTTTCAACATTTATAATAAATCAGCATATTAAAATTATTTCTGAAGGATCATGCGACATTGAATATTGGAGTAATAATGCTGAAAATTCAGCTTTGCATCACTGGAATAAATTACATTTTACAATATATTCACATAGAAAATTATTTTACATTGAAATAATATTTCACAATATTACTGTTTTTCTGGATTTTTGATCAAATAAATGCAGCCTTGGTGAGCATTAACAATCGTATGAATATATAATCGTTTGAATGATAATGGTTGTAAAAAAAAAAAAAATTTAGTTTTGCATAAACAAAGGCAATAAAGTTATTGCCTTTGTTTATGCAAAACTAAATTTTTTTTTTTTTTATTTGGGGGTGCAATTTGACTTTCTGTTCATTTTTTTACACTTGCAGTGATATGTAAAGTCAGTTGCCCGTCCTTGTGTATATCAGTCTGATTTAATGCACATCAAGGTCACCTGTCGCCCTGCTGTTTTTGTATTTTGTGTTTGTGAGCGTATGCAGGTCCTCTTTTATTTGATGTCTTGTCTGAAGTATAATGGCTTCACTGGCAGTGATCCAGACTGGCTGCAGGGGCCATCTGTCTTAACATGCTCTACATACAACCAAACAAATGTTTTCAGCACTGATAGCTGACCTAAGAATAGCAGGATTTGGTGATTTAGCAGCTGCCATAGCTGAGGAACCTGTTTCATGTTCAGCTGTACCTTTGTGAACCGACTTTTAGCTATTGTCTTTGCACTGACACAGCCTCAGGAAGTGAATATAACAGAAGGAATAGTGTTTGTAATCATCTCATGCTGTTCTTCCCTTCCAGCTCTTTCTCTCTCTGTCTGCTTGCCTTTCAAGGAATACTGAAATGTAGCTCACACGTGTTTGGCACTAAAAGGCGAAGATGGGTTGTGGGATTTGGACAGGTCTTTCAGCTATGTACACACGAGATCACATGAAGTAAATCTCTGCTGGCACTTTTGTAAATCTTTTTACACAAAGATATACTGTATAAAATATATAAATGTAAACATTTTTTGTTCAAAACTTTTTTTTGAAACCCTAAATAGGCAATGAGAGAATTCTTGCTCTATATTTAGCTTTTCCTGAAGATTTCCTGAAGGCAGCCTAACTCAATTTATTGTAAGTCTGTTCACTGAGCTGCATACCTAAAACCACAGCGAGGTGGCAAAGGTTCAGCATTAGTCTTTTTAATGGTGCGCTCAGGCAATAATGAGCAATCCACTGGAAGCCAGGCAGGGTTGTTGACTCAACTAGAGCTGGCATAAATATTTTAACTGCGAAAAAAGAGGGTAGTTTCCGGTAGTTCTCACATTGAAGACATTTTAATCCCTTTTACAGACAGGGTTGTTGAATGAGTCAGCTATTACAGCAAACCATCCAACTAAATGACAGCCCTTTCATCCCATTAGATCCACCTTTTGAATTCAAACAAACTATAGCCTGTGGACAAATGTCACAGTGAAAATACAAGCGCAGACATTACGGGAAATGCCAAGGCTTTTTTGTACATATGCTTGATGGATCATCAAGCACTTTTCCAGTAATAAAGTAAGCATATTTCGACAAAAGGTATTACTGTCATTGTAATTATCTTATAACATTGCTGGGGAAGATATCAAGCTTTAAGCTTCTCTACATTTAAACTGGTAAAGCTACTGTTAAAAAGTATTTGAACTGCAATTCAAGCTATTGAAAGTGTGCTACCATATACTGATGCTTTATTATATATTATAAATTATATATTTTTATAACCAAACTCTTAGATTGTACACTACTGTTCAAAAGGTTTTTTTTTTTTTTTTTTAAATTAATATCTTTTATTCAGAAAGTACACATTAAATTGATCAGAAATGACAGCTACTTTTAATAAATGCTGTTCTTTTAAACTTTAGATTCATCAAAGGATCCTAAAAAATATATCATGTTTTCCACAAGAAATATTCAGCAACATAACTGTTTTTATTATTGATAATAATAATAATAATAATAATAAAAATAATGAATGTTTTTTGAGCACCAAATCAGCATTTAAAGTGATTTCTAATGCTGAAGATTCAGCTTTGCCATCATAGGAATAAATTACATAATTTCATGAAATGTCTTTCATGAACAATAAAGTCTTACCAACCCCAAACTTTTGAATAGTAGTATAATTAATTAAGCTTTTTTTTATTTTGCCATCCCAGCAATATTCATTTGACACAAATTTTACAGCTATAAAAAAGAAATATACACATATTGATAGTGTTAGCATTAAACTGTAGCATTAAATTAAATATTTTGCTTCAAAAATATTTCACCTATTTTAATGACAAACAGGGACTCAAATTAATCTATAATCATTACTTTTAATCATATTTAATGAAATTAACCATCTAAATGTATCAATTTGCTGTAAAGAAGCAGGGAAGGCACAGGGCTTGTTTGATTATTAAATTTGCTCGCTTGACTGTAATGCTGCAGGTTTAAAGCAGTGTGACATTAAAATGTAGTATTCGCTTCTGTCCAGTGTAACTTACACTACCAGTCAAAAGTTTTTGAACAGTAAGATTATTTATTTTTATTTATTTATTTTTAAGTATTTTCTGCTCAGCAAGCCTGCATTTATTTGATCCAAAGTACAGCAAAAAACAGTAAAATTTTGAAATATTTTTACTATTTAAGTCAATTGATTTCTATTTGAATATATTTTAAAATGCAGTTTATTCCTGTGATTTCAAAGCTGAATTCTTAGCGTCATTACTCCAGTCACATGATCCTTCAGAAATCATTCTAATATTCTGATTTGCCGCTCAAAAAACATTTATCATTATTATGTTGAAAACAGATGAGTAGATTTTTTTTTTTTTCAGGTTTCTTTGAGTATAAAGTTCAGAAGAACAGCATTTATCTGAAATAGAAATCTTTTGTAACATTACAAATGTCTTTATCATCACTTTTGATCAATTTAAAGCATCCTTGCTAAATAAAAGTATTCATTTCTATAATTTCTTCCCCCTGACTCCAAGCTTTTAAATGGTATAGTGTATAATGTTTTGGATCAAATAAATGCAGGCTTGGTGAGCAGAAAATACTTTAAAAAAATAAATAAAAATAAATAATCTTACTGTTCAAAAACTTTTGACTGGTAGTGTAAGTCTTATAGTTTCCAATTTAACAAGTGAGAAGATGATTAGTGTCAGCATGATCTTATAATACTGCTACTATTTTTAATATAGAAACTATACCAAAAAGAATACCACTATTAATAACAGGCGTCACTGTT
The DNA here is from genome assembly GCA_019740295.1 of Labeo calbasu. NCBI lineage: Eukaryota > Metazoa > Chordata > Actinopteri > Cypriniformes > Cyprinidae > Labeo > Labeo calbasu. The sequence goes on from JAHKKF010521182.1 coordinate 29,183, forward strand.
GCTATCTGTCGCGCACAACTTTGGCTTGTGGCTGTGGTGTCATTGCTCTGTTCTGCTGTGTCTGGCCCTGTTGGTTATGTTCCAGTAATGGAATGCTTTGGGCTGGATTTACTGTGCTGCAGACGGTGTTATAGACCCATGCGTGAGTTTGCCAGAAGAACAGTAATTTAATGTCTTACTCCGCACGTGTTACAAAAACAAAGTCAAACTTGTTTGCGCACAAGTCTGGGCTCTGCCGGGAGTCTGAATATAGAGAGATGTCCTGCAGTAAAAGTGTTGTTTTGCATAAACTCACACAAGCATGTGTCTGTTATGTGTCTATCACATGACTTTTAAAATGTGAGCCATATCAGGCTTTCTTTCTTTCTTTCTTTCACCTTTTTGTGCAATACTTCCTGTAGTGGAATTACATAAATGAATATTTACACCAAGCAGGCAATTATGGCAAATGTTGACTTGCAAGATTTTTAGTATCTGATTTAGTTTTACATATGGAAGTGGTATAGACTGTGACTTAAAATTCTAATTCAGTGTGATTTATTTATTAAAAAAAAACAGTAAAACGTTCTAGAGTCTTTGGTGAAGTCTATGTTAAGTCTTGTGTTTCCTACAAATGACTCTACCTTGAGAACCACCTTCAAAAAGTACCTGACCTTTTTTCTTTTTTTCATAGATTATGTTGCAACTGTTGTCATGTAGACAGTTTATTCAACACAGCAAGTGGAGTATCAGGTGGCTTCCCTTTTAGCTTAGCGTAATGTGCGAAGAATGTTTGTTGCATCTTTGGGTCTGTGGAGTTTCCACAAGACTTCTGCATGACAGGCTCTTTCCCTGGTTAATTTTAGGTTACCTTGTGGTCTCCCACCAATTATACAATTATAGCGTCTTTCGTAATAATAAATACTCCTTGTTTGTAAAAATGTTATTTTACTAGGGCAATGAAATCACTTTTAGACATTTCGTAATATAACTGTTTTACAGAATTTTTGATTAAATAAATGCAGCCTGGTTATCAGTTAAAACAAATCGTAATGATTCCAAACTGGGAGTGTATTTATATGTATTGGAGGAGTTTCTCATTCTGGAGAATATGTGGTCTAAAAAACTGTAAACTTTTTATTGTGCAAACGTTAGTTTTGTACACTAGCATAATGTAAAATGTTGTGCATGTAAAAGGAGCTGCTTACTTCTGTAAGTATATTATTATCAACGAGGGATCCAGGACATTTATGGAGTGTGTCATCTGATCTCTCTGCACTATGGACCTATTATGTAGAGACAGGAGACCCATTAGCTAGAGTTTCCCTGACTGAAGTGTGTTTGCATGCTTGGTTATATAAGAGAGTTACTGTCTCGGCAGTAGGAATCATGGCATCTCAACTCCGCTGTCGTGACAAATATGCTGACGGAGATCGGCAGCTTCATTACACACATAGCCCAACATCTCCATACATCTTACTTGATTGCTAATGCTTGTGCATGCATTGGAAAATGTTGGCTGAGGACCTGGCGTCTCACTTGATTTTGATTCACATGCAGGAATTAAATTGAACTTTGAGGTCCTGTTTCGGCTGCCATTTACAGTTCCTCCACACACATACAGTCCAACCCACACTTAGTACACACAGATGGTCTATGGGGACTATTGAATGATGCCAGGCAGAATAGTGAGGACTATTAAACCCCTGATCTGACGCGGCAACTTGCACTCACCTCCGCTAGTTACACAATCTATCTTTAGAGCTGTAATAGCTAATATAATTGTTATTTTTCTCACTTACGTTTATAGAAAGTGATTTGCATGGTGTCCCAAGAGATGTTCTGCTTTTATTGAAGAAACTTCTGTGCACCACATTAAATGATATGGAATTGGTGGCCCGCTGTGTAATGAGCTCCAGTGAAAACTTTTGTAATTTGTTGCCACACAAGTAGTCAATGATTAATGTTGTTGTTGTTGAGCGTTAACCAAAGGAATGGGAATTTCACCATCTTACACTATAGGGACTTTATTATGTGTGTGTAAGTGCACAGTTGCTGTCTTTGGATTTGGACATAGGCTCTTATCACAATAACTGAGTAATTCCTGATTGTAACATTAAAACATGCATTTTCTGTGAAGGTACTTTGAATTGTGTTGTAAAATGCGATACAGTTGAAGTCAAAAGTTTACATACACCTTGCAGAATCTGCAAAATGCTAATTGTTTTACCAAAATAAGAATACAATATTTCACACGAAAGATGTTTACATATAGTCCACAAAAGAAAATAGTAGTTTATAAAAATGACCCCGTTCAAAAGTTTACATACGTTTTATTCTTATTGCTGTGTTGTTACCTAAATGATCCACAGCTGTGTTGTTGTTGTTTTTTTTGTTTGGTGATAGTAGTTCATGAGTCTGTTGTTTGCTCTTCATAAAAGTCCTTCAGGTCCCAAAATTCTGTTTTTTTCAGCATTTTTGTGTGTTTGAACCCTTGCCAACAATGACTGTATGACTTTGAGATCCATCTTTTCATACTGAGGACAACTTAAGGACTCATATGCACCTATTACATAAGGTTCAAATGCTCACCGATGCTCCAGAAGGAAACATGATGCATTAAAGGGGGTGAAAACTTTTTAAATTTAAAGATCAGGTTAAATTTAACTTATTTTGTCTTTTGGAGAACATGTAAGTATCTTCTGTAGCTTTTGAAAGGCAGTACTAAATGAAAAAAATATATATTTAGGCAAAATAAGAAAAATGTACACATCTTCATTCCATTCAAAGTTTACACCCCCGGCTCTTAATGCATCATTTCTCCTTCTGAAGCATAAGTGAGCGTTTGAACCTTCTGTAATAGTTGCATACGAGTTCCTCAGTTGTCCTCAGTGTGAAAAGATGGTTCTCAAAATCATACATCAGTCATTGTTGGAAAGGGTTCAAATACACAAAATGCTGAGAAAACTAAAATTTGTGGGACCTAAAGGATTTTTCTGAAGAACCGCAGGCAGTTTAACTGTTCAGGACAAACATGGGACTCATGAACAACTATCACAAAAAAAAAATAGGATCACTCAGGTATGAATTCAACTGTTATGTTCTTTTGTGTACTATAAGTTTGCCTAAATGTCTTTTATGTGAAATAACTAAATTAATTTAGGTCAGTACTAAATAATAAAATAACATACATTTTGTATGATCCCTCTTATTTTGCTGAAATAATTAACATTTTGCAGATTCTGGAAGGTGTATGTAAACTTTTGACAACTTTGTATACAATAAACTCGAATTTAATTGATTTGAATTAAAATAAACTAATTTTAACTGCACCGAATGAGAAAATGATTACTATTTAGCAATCTAATGGCAAATCTAGGCCTAGTTTTTTTATTTTTCTATTCACCAGCAGGTTTCTATCTGTTCTCATTCTCGCTGTCTTTCACTTTTTTTGTGCCTTCTGTCCTTCTTTTGTTGTTGTTCATTCTCTTTAATCTTTAGTCTTAGTAGGTCAGTGCTAAACATTATATAACACAGACTGTGATCCATACAAAAGGTCACTCAATAACATACACACTCTTTAAGCGTGAAGCCTGAAAACACTGCCTGAGGTTTATATAGGATGGAATTGAATGCTTTGTGTGTGAAGTGTGGCGCCTCTGGTTCAGCGGTGTGTTATTGTGTCCTATAAAAATGATTTTCTTATTTTACGAGCTGACCAAACAAAAGACATAAAAGAACAGCAGAGAGGAGAAATGACGTGCAGATGAATGAGTGGAATGATGACAGGATTTAGGAAAGAATGAAAAAGCTGCAGCAACAAGGTTGAATATCACTACACTGCTCACCTAGCTGACATCTTTATAACAACACGCACATTGTCCAGTTAAGAGATCTAGTGCTTATATGAGCAGCCGTCTGTGTGGGAGCTCAGTTTTATCTGTTCGACTGCAGCTCTGTTGTCGCATTGCCGTCTAAGATTCCTATTCTCCTCATTCCTGTTCTTGAAAGCCTGCAGTCTGAATCACGCCTCCACGCTCTCAGCTAAAACTGCGTCACTTCTCGCTGTTGTACAGACGTCACGGACACCAGTCGCCCCACAGGTGCAATGACGGTCCAATCACAGCCACGCCTGCACAATTACACTGTGTAAACTGAGCAATAAACCGCCAAAACAGCAGCGTCAGCACTGCGTGACACTACACTGGCACACATACTTTTTGATAATGTTGGCAGGAGACTGCAGAATGGTTTTCAGAATATGACTTGTCCGTGTAAGGCCATTTAGAGGTTGCTGACTCTAAATCTTGTGAAGTAGTTATTTTGTTGGCACTTGGAAGTCTTTCAGTGTATTTGCCTACTTTGCTACTGCCCTTAAAGGGATATTTCACCCAAATATGGACTATCTGTCATCATTTTCTCACCCTCACTCACAAACCTGTATGACTGAATGATGTGTTCTACAGAACACGAAAGATGTTGGTTAAAATAATTTACATAAATAGGTACTCGTGGCAGTCCAAACTGCCACGAGTGTCTATAAAGACATTTGCGTATCTCAAAAAACATGGCCGCCATTGGCAGACAAAATTTGAGCACCTGTTAGACAAAGTTAGCGGAGGCCGATTGGAACGACTGTTCGACTCGTGGCCCTCGAGGTCTGAGAGAAATTTGAAAGAAATCGGCCATTGGGGGGGGGGTGATATCACATATTTCAAGGGTGTAAACGATTGTAAATCACATGGTTTTTCACACATATGCTAGATATTCGTATCATACGCTAGAACTCCTCATTCCAGACAACTTTAGAATCACTGCTGTCAATCAAATCATGTGTTAAATTATTGAAAAGATGTCAAAAGCTTACTTTTGAGAAGTAGTCCTAGGTTTTTCGCTCAGTCTCGATTTAGATAATAATCATTTTTGTGATTACAATAATGATCAATAATTTTCAAAAAAATGTTGAATTTTGTCCTTTGGGTAGCTATATCGGGGTCATATAGTTAAGGGGCATGGCCAAATACACCCAAAATCCCGTAAATCCTGAACAAAAACTCAAAACTCAGATTATTTAAAAAAAAAAATTCTCACTCAATATCAACAAAACCACTGCAGTACAATTCTCACTACGATAATTTTAAAAGAAAAATATTGCACTTTAGACTGGTTGGCTACAACAGTGATTTTTAAAGGAGCATAGCCAATTATACCCAAAATCCTATAAATCCTTAATGAAAACTCAAAGCTTATTGAAACTAGGTGAGCATATACGACAGATGATTCTAAATAAGCATGCAGCATTTTATGGTAATCGACCAATAGTTGGAGCTACACAAGTCTGAAATGTTAAAAATCATGATATTTCTATGGTAAAATACCTAGATTTGCCAAAAATCATTGATTTGGGTGGTTACAGCCATGTTAACACAATGTTTTTTCCTTATGTGCTTAAATGCCTTAAGTGCTTTAACCCCAGTAATCACTGCTTGCAATATCATCGCCGATATTAAAGCAGTTTTATGGTTATCGGTATTGGTCATTTTCAAAACTGATTTGCTGATTAAATAATTTAAAAGCATTCAAAGATAGTTTTTTTTTTTTTTTTTTTTTTTTTTGTCAGGGCCCTTGTTATTCTGAATTTTGACATTCTTTTTTATTTTTACACCAGACGTATATATCAGTTCAAAATATCGATTATCGGTCTACTTGATCTGTAATTATCAGTATCGCATCTGTCCTAAAAAACACATATTGGTCGACCCCTAATTGTGATATAAGATTTTAGTCATATCGGCCACCTCTACACACACACACATGTGCACACATATGTGTGTATTTGCGTATGTGTGTGTTTGTGAATCATTCAAACCTACTGTGACCTCTAAATATTCTCACACTCTGACTGGTGCTCACAAAGTCACCGCTCTCAGTGCTACAGCAAATATAGCCAACAGAGAGCATGTGAAACGTGAGGAGAATCTAGATGCTCTACCGATAACATTTTGAATAGAATCATTAGTAAAGCTTTCAAGTGAGTGAATTTAAAGGGTAAGCGTCTACTTTATAAAACATATGAACAATTTAGTTGTCTTTGCACATTAAACCACCATAAGAGAAAGTATCTTAACATTTAAACACAACCTTTAAGGCACTATATCTATATAAAACACCAAGTATCCAATTTCACTTTAGGGTCAGATGGGGTCAGAATTTATACGCTACACGTTATTGTGTGAGTCATGCTTGTGTGAGTCTGCTTTGGATAAACATGTTTTTGATGTAAAGGAGGACTGTGTGTGAATAGAAACAGCGTGACGGACGGTAAATACAGGCGAACGGTTACGTGTCGACTGTGTGAAATGTGCCTCCTGTTCTATTGACAGTGCAGGTGTTTTTGAGGTTTGTTCATGCGCGTGTCTCCCTGTCAGCTGGTATTTTTCCACTACTGCATCCTCTTTGTGTCCTGAGCTCTTTTATCAGGTAACCGGTCACATATATTGCTGCTTTCTGCTTGGAAAATTCCATGCTGCCTCCTTGAAGAGGAGAGAAAGCAGGAGGGAGGGAGAGAGTGAAGATGAGAGATGTGATGGAGAGAGTGTTCGAGAGAAAGTGTGAGAAGGACAGGAGGAGTGTAATGAGATGAGATTAGATCATGCCATGGCGTGAAGAGGACCATATCGATCCTTATATGTAATTTAAGACACATAATGTGAATGGAAAGCTCTGAAAACAAGAGCGACCACACAGAGAATGAATTTCACATGGAAAGTGTCTCTTCAAACCATTTGTGAACAGACAGCTTAAAGGCCTTAATCAAGACAAAAGTGTTTTTTTTTTCTCTCTATGTCTATAGAACAGTATTCTGGAAATATCAGGGAATTTTACAATAGATGTTTTCAAGAAGAAGTCAGAAAAAAACTGAAGTGATTATACGTTTTTGGTCTAGTGCTCTGCTCAATTTATCAACTAGTTTTTGCTGTTTCTGAGTAAAATGGAAAAGTTTAAATAAAAATGTTACTCACTGTTTGCTTATCTAATGTTTATGTAAACCATCATTTTTTTCTGCTGGTAAAATATAACTTAAATCACAAGAGCCAGTTTATTTATTAAATCTTCCTTCCTATTTTATGATGTTGCAATGGTCCAGTTAGGTAAAATGTAAATGGGTAATCTAAAGTTCATCTTCATTAGCCGTGTCAAATTCCTTGTCATTTTCTGCAGAAACTCTTTTTACATTGCTTAACAGCTTTTTGGGTCATTTGCAGTTTGTTGCTTTGCCAGAGCAGCCATTGATAATTGACATTCAGGCAGCATCAGCCAAATACTCCCTGAATAAATAGCAAAAAGCTATTTTGAGGTTTGTTAAGTTGCACTTAGGAGTTTATGATCCCCTGTACTTTCTCATTGTTCCCTCAGCATTCTCGTTAAAAATCAGTTCAAACGTTTTGGCCTGTTGTTGGCTTTTGTAATTTTCAATGGTAGTCTGAGTAATCAACATCTGTGCCAGGTTGAACAGCATGTTTGCTCTTTGATTTACTGTCCAAAGACTATGCTGACTCCAGGCTTTATTCTCACCCCATAAAATCAACAAGGCGAATCTGTTTTGTAACTAATGCTTAAACAGCAAAGATTTGAATATGCATTCACAATTGTTGCACACAAGTTTTTGAACCGTAATTTTTTTTTTATATATAAAAGAAGTGTCTTCTGCTCACCAAGCTTGCATTTATTTTATCCAGTTAAAAACAGTAAAATTTTGAAATAAATTTACTACTGAAAATAACTGTTTTCTATTTGAATATCTTTTAAAATGTAATTTATTACTGTGAGATAAAATAGAAAGTTCAGAAAAATAGTATTTATGTAAAATCTAAAATAGATATCTTTTGTAACATGATACATGTATTTATCATCACTTTTGATCAATTAAAGTAAAGTAAAATAAAATAAAGTAAACTGAAGCTTTTGAATTTTATTTTAGATAAATGCTGATCTTTGGATCTTTCTATTCATCAGAGAATCCTGAAAAAGTGTACTCAACTGTTGTAAATACTGATGATAATAATAATAATGATAATAATAATAAATATTTCTTAAACAGCAAATCAGCATATTAGACTTCTGAATTCTGATTTCTGAAGGACCCTTCTTCCTCGGCTGGGATCGTTTACAACCGCATTTGGGATCGTTTGAAGCCGCATTTAAACTGCCTCTTGGAAGTTCAAAATCGGGGCACCATATCAGTCCTTTATGTGGAGAAAAATGCAGAAATGTGTTCCTCAAAAAACATAATTTCTTTACGACTGAAGAAAGAAAGACAAACATCTTGGATGACAAGGGGGTGAGTACATTATATGTGAATCTTCGTTTTGGAAGTGGAGTTCTCCTTTAATGTTCATTTACAGTTGTAATATCAATTTTGGTAGGCATTAAGAAAATGTAGATTCAGATGTTTTGGGATGTGATGTGACAATCAGTTAATGCATGATTGCTTGAGGTTTTATTTTATTTTTATTTTTTGACGATTTGTCAATTTTAAGATTAAATTACATCTCCACATATGTCTGTTCGTATACCAGAATATATCAGTTTATTTAACAGATTTTGAATGAATATCTTTTGTAAGTGCATTTCGTTTTAGCACTTTAGTCTCATAATTAAACTATATTGTCTGCCTATTATAATTACAGTGGCCAGAGGCCACCATGCTTTTAAGATTTTTGCTGTAATATCAAAAACCCATTTCAGTTGACCATTTGACAGTTTGGTTATTGGATGCATTATGGATTAATTGCATATCAGTCGATGTTTTTGCGGAAAAGGAACAGGAGATTAAATATGTTGAAGTGATGGAAGTGTTCAGGCTGTAAGAGGAAGTTGCATGCAGACAACAGAGAGACAGATGAGCGAAAAGCAAATAGATTAAGTACGTACATAAGAGGATAGAGGAGAACTGCTACTTTTTGTAACAGAAGTAAATGCGTGTGTGGTCTCTGCAGGAACACGTGCAGCTCTGCTCACATGCAGCAGTGATTACAAAAATTCTGCAGTATCCCTCCAATACCAATACTGACTCACTCATCCCTCTGGGATCAACCCATATCCGACTGTATTCTCTAAGACACACACAGAGTCCCTGCAGGATTGTCATTTTCTGCACAGTTTTATCAGCATTTCTCCAGAGAATTTTGCTAATGAGCCGCCACACGGCGACAGAACGCGATTGTCAGTCACGTTTGGAGCGCTCAGTGGGCTGTTCATTCAAAGTTCAGTTTTGAAAGAGACTGATGACCTCATTCTGTAAGTGGAGAAGGTTTCTTGATTTTCTTG
>JAHKKF010521184.1:1543-20316 GCA_019740295.1 Labeo calbasu
TTTTTTAATCCCAAAAACATATATGTGCATATAATATTTATGTGCATTTATAGCTTCTATATGCATATATATTATGTGGCACTAAAATGATGGATTGAGACTGCAATGATAAATTGTACCACTGTCTTATGAAGGTATTTTAAAGGAGCAGTGAATGAGGACTGAGGCTTTCAAGCTTCAAAAAGGACACAAAAGTGATCCATATGAGTTGAGTGTTATATTCCAAGTCTTCTAAAGCCCTACAACAGCTCTGTGAATTTAGATCATTTTTTACTGAAAATCTTTACTTTTTTATTTAATGTCAAACTCAGTTCAACAGTTCACTCGAATTATTTGCCATGTTCTTGTTCAATGTGGGTGGTGTTGATTAAATTATGCATCAAATAAAAATACATAAGCCTGAACATCAGCATGAAGTTGGTCAGGTAAGAAAATCTCAATCAGGAATGAGGCAAAGTCATTCATCATAACGGGTGTCAGAAATGTGACTTAAAGCAGCATTTCTTGTGATCTTATTTTCCATTGTTTCCAAGACCATTATGCACACAATTTACCTCTGAGCTGTCTGGTCTAACAACTTATAAGTAGAGTTAACTATGTTTTGTTGAGCTGGTGGCAAATTTGTATGAATTTGTACAATTTTATTCTTACAAAAACATACAAATTTAAGCAAAAAAATAAAAATAAAATGCATGAAGGCTTGAGCATGAAGGTCAACCCTTGCACCCACCCTAAAGCCTAACCATCAGTGGGGTGTAAGAAAATGATTTTGTAAGCATTCTTGAATAGGACTTTTGAGAAGAAATATTTGAAAGCTCTGTAATATTTTATGTTTTATTTTAAAATCACTATTCCAAAATGTGCCTTTACCAATTACGATTTTACTGACAATGTTTTATGATGAGTAAGAATAATAATACAGTTAGGATTCATTTATCAAGATTCTCTGACATTTGAGTTGTTTTGAATCTGATTAAAATATTATTTCAGAAATGTGCATTATTATCATAAGTTTGTGAATGGCAATCCACAAATGCACACAAGAGATTCACGTATAAGGCGTGAAAGCTGACCAAGAGCTGGATCACTTGGCATGTCAGAGGTGAGCTCAATTTGTATTTTTTTTTTTTTTATCTTTGCACCTAGATAAGGTATGTATGGATAAGCACATGGATAACAAATCTGTCTAATAAACCTTAAATTCTGTATTACAAATAGTGTTGGTTCTTTTACAAACCACTTTAATCTTTCTCTTTTGTACATTGCTTTTGGATAAAAGTCTGTGAAATGCATAAATGTAACTGTAAATAGATAACTTGAATGTGGATAGGCAAATGGATATCATGTGTGGATAAGAACATCATAGGTACATCAATCATAACAGTCCATCTAGGACTATGATCATGGAGAGCTTTATTATAAAAACTGTATATGTCAGCAACCACTACTAGATATACATTACTAGTTATTTTTTCTTGTGAAATAGCATCCCTATTATCCACCTTTTTCTTCACGTAAGAGTGGGTGCGGCTATTGTAAATTTTTATGGGTTTGTCTTCTGGTCTCATCTGCGTCCAGCTATTTTTAGCTGTACAAAATAGCTTGTTTTGCTGCTTGATACTGCAAATTGCGGTGTCTTACCATATTATTTTAATTATGAACACACTGGTTTGTAGTGCAAATAGTTTTACTGTTTACTGCACGTTGTTATTCTTTTCATTATTTCCATATAGAGGCTATGAACCGGAAGTCTCACTCATAAGCGTACTTCCGCGTTGAAGGAAAAGGTGGATATAGTCGGCGAAAAACAAAGACAAAGGAAAATAAAAGTGATAAAATTTGTGTCAAACTTTGTTACCTTTTTGAAATAATCCATTAAATAAGTGTCCTGATATTTTCAGTTCCATTCGGTTACGCGTTGTCTCAAGGACACGCCCACAGCGCAGGAACATCATGAATATTCATATAGTGGAACAAGTTCAGGAACCAAATATATTGTAACACCGTCACTTGACAGTGTTATTTTAGCATCACACGGCTTTTAGAAAGCGGTGTTTTAAAGTTTAATACACACAAATATTGACCGATTACTACAGCTAAATATTGGCTTATAAATATTAATAAACCTCGTGACTTATTGGACGGGCCAGGAAGGACATACACGATAATATAATTATTATTCATGAGGTAAACCTTGGCCATAGTAGGATTCGTATTTCGCTTCGAAAGCCAGTGCACACGCAGTGCAGTCTGGGAATGAAAATGGAAGGTGATTGACAAAATAACGCAAACTTGTGTCGTTTTGAGGAACTTTGAGCTTTCATAGTTGCGCTGAAGAAGACAACACAATGCAAAGGGTGATTTTGTTCAGCAGTGCTTTCAGAGCGATCCTCACAGGATCAGGCGGACTTCACTCGCACTATTTTCGATGCACGAGACATGAGAATGTGAGCAGGACACAGATTAGAAAACACTCTCAAGATCAACCTAGCAATAACACAGTACACTTCAGCTGTTACAGCTTACCACACAGGACTCTCATCAATGTGTCTGGACAAGACACGAGCTCATTTCTTCAAGGAATAATAACCAATGACATGGCTCTTCTGGGAGAGGATGCACAACCTGCAATGTATGCTCACATTCTCAACGTTCAAGGCAGGACACTGTATGACATCATCCTTTACAGGTAATATACAACATTGTTTTAATATTTAAATTGTTAGAATTTTTAAAGTAGACACAGAATGTGATATTAATGTGATTTTTGAGGTGCTGGAGTGTTGTATAAGGCTAGTAAGATGTGGGCGTGACCTTAGCATTATCTAACTTTCCCTCTCTGGACTACTGCTGATATGTAACTGCTCTGTTCTTTGACATATCAGTAAAGCCAACTTGGTTTTAGCTGTTTATAAACACATGTGATCAAAGAAATAGTTCACCCCCAAAAAAAATAAAAATAAAATAAAATGCTGAAAATGTACTCACATCTATGCCATCAAAGATGTAGATGAGTTTGCCCTGTGAATTTCCTAATATTAAATCAAACAATTCCAAATCATGTTAATGCTTTTCTTTAAAAAACAATAAAATGACTTTGTATTGTGACACAAAGGATGCATAATTGCATATATTCAGCAACAACAACTGCAAACAGTTGAAGTGCATTTTCAGATTTAGTCACAGCAAACAACACAAACGTCTGTGCGAAGGAATAGACTGGTTGTAATAAATTTTCATCAGAGCAGAATATCTCAGCAGAGATCAGTGCTTTTTAAATATCATTCTCCTAAAGTTTTAACAGGTAATGAAAAAGGAAGTAGTGTGTGACAATGTGTTACATAGGAAAAAAAAACTTTCACTCAGCTTTAATTGTTGGTACATTTCACAAAAATTACAAATCAATAGCAAATACATTAAAGTAAACATGAAAATTTGAAGCAAAAACATACTGCAACTATCTTATTTACTGTATTATTATTATTGTTATTATTTTACATTAAATGTATTTGTGTGTTCGTCATCTGACTGGAAAGACCTTACAACCAGTTTGTTAAAAATTAAATATTTATATAATTTATACAGAAAACATACAGCAATGACTTGAAAACAAGCAATTAAAAAAAAAACACTAAAAACCCATCCATCTATCTAGAGTGCTGATTTTTTTGGTTAGTCTTTGCTAAACATAAGAAAAATACATTCGGCATACATGCACTAATGGAACATTTTGTTGTTGTTGTTGTTCAGTTTGAAAGAAAACCCAGATGGATTTAATGGTGTACTTCTGGAGTGTGACAGCACTGTACAGGACTCCATTATGCAGCTTCTGAAAGTTTACAAGATACGTCGCAAAGTGACCTTCAGCTTGTGTCCCAGTCTCTCAATATGGGCTCTGTTACCTCGAAATAAAGCTACAGTGTTGGAGAAGTCAAAGCCAGATGTTACTGCAGCAGATAAAGTGTTAGTACTGGAGCAAGACCCAAGAACTGAACTCATGGGCTGGAGAATGATCACCGGCTCTCAGAGCAATCCACATGAGATCGTCTCTGCTTGTCAACAGGGCAACACTGAAGAATACCACAGACATCGCTATGAAATCGGTATTGTATTATTACTTAGAAAAACTATGACTAGCTCAAATAGATTCATTTGTTCATCATTGTTAGTCTACATAGTTTTCCGTAGACTATCAGACTTAGGAAAGCATAAATGTGCAGTTGATGTGACTTGTTAAGCAGCGACAGCACTGCTATACTTAATCTTGTTTTAAATTCATTCATTTCAAATTATTTTATATAAATGATTCAAGCAACTCTGTGACCTCAAATGAATCAAATGACATCATAAAATTTATTTAAGAGTTCTTTTAAACATTGGCTTGTCACACATGTAAATATTATATTCACAGTATATATACCAAAGTTAAAACAGTATGACTATACATTTTCTCTTGTGCATACACTACTAGTGAGTAGTTTGGACACAGTGACATTCATTATGATTAGTAGTACTTTTCACATATAAGAATGACCTTTTTACAAACCACCTTTTGTCTAGATTAGGATTTTTCTCAACCAGATTTTTGTTCTGGAAGTGGACTTCTCCTTGTATATGGATACTGTTTGGTAATAATAGTGGCATTTTGTCCTTTATAAATGCTTAAAATTTAAATGTACTAAAATAATATTGAAGAGTCTGCACACCCTTTGTGATATTTGATCATTTCTTGCAATCAATCCTGTATTTTATTTACATTCTCTAGGACTACCTGAAGGAGTCAAAGACCTTCCGCCAGGTGAGGCCCTTCCGCTGGAGTCTAATCTCGTATACATGCAGGGAATCAGCTTCAGCAAGGGATGCTACATCGGACAGGAACTTACTGCTCGAACTCACCACACTGGTGTCATACGAAAGCGCCTAATGCCTGTTACCATGTCTGCTCCGGCTGAGACCCTGAACCAAGGCGCCGCTCTTGAGACTGAGGGGGGCAAAGCAGCAGGGAAACACAGGGCAGGAATCGACAAGCTGGGGCTGAGCCTTGTACGCTTGGCTCATGCCAAAGAGCCGCTAAAACTTAAATCCTCGGACGGCGTAACAGCGACTTTACAGGCTACTGTGCCTGAATGGTGGCCAAAAAACACTAAAGATAAATGATTCTGCAACTCTAGAAAGATCAAAGCCCCCCCTGAATGCGATGCAGATCATATTTATTTAGTTAATTTAAAATTTGAAGTCTATGTATATCTATATTAAAATCTATCTTTTACACAGATGACAATGTTTTAGTTGACACCTTGAAATAAAATGTTTAAAAAATGTTTCATTTTTGTTAATCTTATAATGCAGTTCTTCATGGATGTAAACTAACATGTTCTTAGTTTAAAAAACAGTTTGAAATACTCTTACCTTGGTTTTGTTTAAAATAAGTGGGTTCCAAATTTTACCTTATGTGGTATACAACGATTATATTTAATTAGCTTAAAGCAAACCAAGAAGGTTGAGACATTAGCTTTACATTAGTTACATTAATATTTCACAATATTATTGGAATTCAATTCCTGAAATTTTAAACATGAATAATAAAGCATCTACTGAAAAGTAGTTTCATCTCTGATATAGCACTGGAAGAAGCATGTCAACATCTTTAATATTTCTCATCAGTGTTGGGGGTAACACGTGACAAGCGGCGTGAGTTGCGTAATCAGATTACTTTTTCAAGTAACTTGTAATGAATTACTTTCGAACTTACCATGAAATATCTTTTAAATCAGTAGCGTAAATTACTTACTTGCAAGTTACCATGTAGAGAGAAATCAGGATTGCGATGCGGAGGTTTATTAGTTTCACTTTTGGTGTGAAAGGCCAAAAATATAACTTTTTTGTTTGACAAAAAAAAAGCAAGCCCAGCCCAGGTAACAAAAAGTAACGCAAAAGTAACATAATGCATTACTTTCCATAAAAAGAAACTGAAGTAACGCAGTTAGTTACTTTTTATGGAGTGATGCAATATTGCAATGTATTACTTTTAGAAGTAACTTTCCCCAACACTGTTTGTCATAATAAAAATACAACTATTAAATAACACAAACATTTTGTTAAAAGAATTTATTAACATTTGCAATAGCTGATCTTCCACATATAGTATAGCTTTTATACAATTGTTCGAACAGCCTCTCTGATCTCCTGAAGCAGTTCCTCAGGTTTGAAGCTCTGAGCTGATGGGTCTAGTCTCTTAAAGTCTTCATTGCTAAGCATGTTCTCAAAAATATGCAATACTCTCTGAAGGTCAAAGGCCGCATGCTGAGGGCCTAAAGCAAGCAGACTTTCGGCAAGGGAGTCTTGGCAGTTATCTGCATTTCTGGGACATGAATTCAAAAAGGACATCCGATTATTCGCAATGGTCTTAAGGAAAGAGGCAAACTCCCCATAATCGATTCCTGTACATGATTTCATGATCACCTGAAAAAGAACAGAAATTAATGTATTACCACAGGAATATATAACTTATGTCTACACACATTGTGAGTATTTATTAGCAGCATTTGTTGGACCTTTTAGACCTAAAATGTTGATGCATGATTTAAAAAATAAAGCCAAAAAAAATAAAGTGATACCTGACAGTGCTGATGCCAGGAATCCATAGTATCACGCCATTCCTCAATTTCTCTCTGGACAGAAGAAAGTTCTTCTTGCAGAAACTGCCACATGATATCCAAATTACAGCCATTCAGCCAGTTATGATTGATGGAAATGGTATCCTCCTATTATTAAGAGATTCATTATTAAAATCGAGTGAGCAAGTTGGTCAAAGAAGGTTTTTCTCATAGGGAACTCATGAGAACTTGGGGCTGGAGAAATTTTCCAAAAGAGCTTGATACTACAGTCTTCTATAAAAATGTCAGAAAGAGAACGTCTAGTACAAGGATCTGCAGTTCAGCTGGTTATTAGTCTTTTGGATTTCAATTACCAGACTGTTGCAGCACTGAAACGAAGTGTGAGAAACCCATTTTATAATTATAAGGGTTTGAGAAAACATGTAACAAAAAGGCAGAGAAAGTATAAATCAAGCATTAAATCCTACTTACACTAATAATGTTAGATACGATTACTTGTAGTTATTTGCACCTAAACAAGTAGTCATGGAAAAAATAAATATTTTTGTTGTGTGTGTAGCTAATAAATATGTACAGTAGGTCAATCTAACCCCTAAGACAGTAAACAGGGTTCTACACATTTTCCATTTCAAAATTCCATACTTTTTCAGACTCAAATTTCCGAACCTCTTTTTCAGAACATATTTAACATAAATGGTTCATAGAGCATTATTTTCAGCTTTATATTTGATATATAGTACAGTCATCTGTAAATATTTTAATTTTCTCAGGGTTTTGTTATTGATTTTCTCAAAGTGACAACATGCAGACCCCCTAAAATAAAAATAAAAAAACCCAACAGACTTTCACATGCATACAAGAAACTTTTTATGCCCTTAAGAAAGTATTCACATGCACATGGGAGTTTTTTCATGCTTACACATTTCAATTTCTAGTTTTATATAATCTATTTCCTTTGTGTATCACTGCTAATTTACTATGAATAAAATGAGAGCATGGATCCACATGAATTATCAGAGATCTACTTGCTCAAAATTGGCTTTTCTTAGGGTAGTACCTCTAATATCAAGGCCTACTGTTCAATTTAACACATCCTCTGTGGCAGCGGAGAAACCATGAGACAAAATGGGCTGATGGCATAAAATTGGCCATGTTGAAGGGCCTATAAAAAGTGTCTAAAATTTGGCTTTCATTAGGGCAGTATGCCACATTTCAAGGTCTCAGGTCTCTTTAATGCAATAGGTGGCTCAGTGTGCATTGTCCTATATGTTAAGTTTAATGTTTTCTCGTGCACACGTAGAAGTCTATATATTTTTGCAAAGATACTTGAGGCTATGTCATACGGTGCTAAGAATATTTTGAGAAGAAACCCAAGATGCTTATAATCAGCTTTTTGCATAATGAAAAAGTGCCCCTTGAATTCTTTCAGTTGTATTTGACAATAACTAAAGAATCACTAAACAGGTGCCATGAAACCTCACTTCTTGTGCAGTGAATTTATTTTCATTAAGTTCTTAAAGGAGAAGTCCACTTTCAGAACAACAATTCACATATAATTTACTTACCCCCTTGTCACCCAAGATTTTCATGTCTTTTTTTAGTCATAAAGAAATTATGGTTTTTGAGGAAAGCATTTCAAGATTTTTCTCCATATAATGGACTTCATTGGTGCCCTGATTTTGAACTTCCAAAATGAAGTTTAAATGCAGCTTCAAATGGCTCTAAACAAAGCTGAGGAAGAAGGGTCTTATTTAGCAAAACGATTTGTCACAAAAAATTTTTTTATACTTTTTAAATTATTTGTAAATTGTTGTTCTGGAAGTGGGGTTCTCCTTTAACTTTCTATTATAAAAAACTAAACGGGAAAACACAAATATTTTTCCATACTCTGCTTTCTTTTTTCCATACTTTGCCAGACCTGGAAAATACTTAAATCAAATTCCATACTTTTCCAAACCCTGTAGGAACCCTGAATAAAAATAACAGACTAAAAAAAACATAAAAATTATTACATTTTTTCACATATTTTATAGCTTTTTTACTCTGACAAGCTAAAGTGTTTGGGCAGATTGGAGCAAAACTCTACAGGACATTGGTCCTCCAGGAGCAGGACTGGACACCCCTGTTCTACTACATCATACACAGGTGGACAACGTTAAACCATTATTACTTACCAAATTGTAAACTTGATGATGCCAACCACTAGGTACAAAGATGATCTCCCCAGCTTCTTGAATGATCTCTAAAGGCTGACAGGCCTCTTCGAACTGTGGATACAGACCCTTGTCTTGAAGTACAGGTGCTGTAACATCATATGCCAAGTTGCCATGACAGTCCCGCAGGAACTCCTCTTGGCCTGGAGGGTACAGGAGCCATTTCTTACGTCCACAGATGTTGGCAGACCAACTGTAAGAGCGAAACACGTCTGCATGGAAAGGTGTCCTAGAGGCGAAAACAAAAATGTTGCAGTGACAAGTAGTTCATAAGTAGGGCTGTCAAACGATTGATCACGATTAATTGCATGCAAAATAAAAGTTTGTGTTTAAATAGTATATGTGTATATACTGTGTATATTATACACACTTACTGTACATGCATGTATATATTTAATAAAAATGTTATATTTAGTGCTGGGCAATAACTATTAGCATTTAATCGCATCCAAAATAGAAGTTTTTGTGTGCATAATATATGTGTGTGTGTTGTGTATATATAAATACGCACACATGCGCGGATATATTATATAAAAACAAACTTATTTTGTATACGATTAATCACAATTAATCGCTTGACAGCCCCATTCATAAGATTTCATATTTCTGTGCTCAAATAATATTAATTCATTACACTGGCATTCAAAAGGCTGAGACCACTTGTGAGAATGCTTCTATAATGTTCTAGATTAAAAATAACACTTTATTACAAACTAACTTTTAAAGAAAATTGTATACACCACATGTAAACCATAATTTCTTGTTATTTGGCATGTCCTCTATTTTGTTTAATGACAGCACATTATTCAGTTTTATTTAAGAGTGTTCCACAGAGCATCTTGTGTATTTCAGTGAAATCTGACCTTCTATGCAAATTACATAATATATATTAATAAATATTTCTTCATTTTACATCATAATGTTTGCATTTTTTTTTTTACAAAACCCAAAAACCCTAATTATTTATAGGAACAATGAATCAAAAAACAGACCGTGGACGTAGACTTTTAGACCCAATTGTATATGAAACATGATTGACACGGTACCATGACCCCTTAGGTCCCATGTAGACAAACCGATAATCATCCACTTCAATTGTGTCCCAATATTCATTCAGCCAATCAGAGGAGAAGTAAATTGGTGTCTTGTACGTATTATGCTCAGGAAAGTTCCTAAAATGAACACAAACACATTAGACATTACGGAGAGTGTACAATCATTTATTCTTCCTTTATTTTACTACAATGAGTCCAAGCTAATATTGTGCATCACATTCAAAGCTATTGTACAATATCCCATGCTATATGCTCTCTCTTTTTTTTTTTTTTTTTTGAGTGTTTACCTTTGCCGTATACATTATTAAACACTATTTTAATCTGTATTGTTAAAAGCGCTATATAAATAAAGGCGACTTGACTTGATGTGACTTTTGAAGAGCTGTACCTTTGCATATGCCAGTCCTTTAAGTAAAGGCATCCTTTGGGTGAAGAATGCCCATTCTGTATATATTCTCTCCAGTACTGGATAAACTCCTTAAAAGGCATGATCTGCTTTGGGTTGGAGTTGTATTCTTTTGCATTGCAGTTTGCAACAGGAACAGGAGTCTCATCTGCATAATAAAATCATGCTATTTATGGACATAACACAATTTTATCACTTTAGTACTATTTTCACAAGTAGTCAACTTAAAAAAAATGGGTTTCATCTATACATAGCAAAATGATCTTAAAAGCTTCTAATTCAGTCAATTAAATTTTTATTCAGCCATGCAAGATGTATTCCAAATGATCCTTAGAGGAGCTGAAAGGAAACTGTTACAGTTATGTAATGTGCAGTTGTCACATTTATCTAGATTTTAGAGGTATGACCGATTTATAATTTTTAATGAATAATGAATGACATAGTGATGCAAGTATAATAAAATATTATTTAAAAATGCATTCTTTGCTCACCAAATTCATGCAGAAGTCTTTGTAGGTTAGGTTTTCCATCAGCCGTGACCCAGTTTTTTCTGCAATTCCAGGCTTCTGTGAATTTTTTGGAAAACATGCAGGGCTGATTCGAGATCAAGTAGTTCTTGAAGAATTTGGAGTAAGGTATTTCTCTCTCTATGTACTCAATGAAATGAGAGGAGCAGTGCTGTTGATGGATCTGCCTGGGCATTTTGGCCAAACTGCAGCAGTTATGAAAGGTTTCCCTATCCATGACATGTCAGAATGGAGCTCAGCCTTATTTATTCACTAACACGAAGTTTCCACACGTTATTCCATGTCATAATATTAAAAACAAAACCTTAATTAAAACTCAATATTGCTGACTTAACCCCAGCATATGGTCAACAGCTAGAACATATTTCAACAGCCTCATGTTTCTTTGATGGCAGCTTTGCGTGGTTATTTTTAGGCTGTAGAAGCGCTACTAATATATCGACGGTTTAACGTCACGCTTACGTGTAATTAAAATATAGATACGAGGCGATTATCTTGTTCTACATGCTTATAAATCGAAAATAATTGTCTTTTCTGCGCAGGGAATGAACATGTCTACCCAGTTGCCCACCGGAAAAGAAATGTGTGCGCACCAACTCAATAATTTGCTCGTCTTCGTGTGTAAAAAATGAACAGTCTAACGCAATAAAGTAAGTTAATTAAGTATTATTAAATTTCCTGTAAATAAATATAAGTCGATGTCATTAAATAGTCATATATAATGTGCCATCGCCACATTATATATGTGTGACGTTGAGCGGAACCCTTAATAAGTTCTTTTTGCACATCGGAGTGTAAACATGAGCGCACTAAACAATCATAGCTGCGTTCAATCTTTACGGTTCAGCTTTATTTACATCGCCGCAACACGACAAAGAACCAGAGTCTGATGTTTTTACTTTTCTTGTTTAGGGCGTTTATTAAAACTTTAATGGTAAATACTGAGGTGGAACAGTAAATATTTCGCGTCTGACTACGATGCGAAAAGATATTATTATTTTAATGCGTGAAATACGTCACACCTTGCTGTAGCTGTCACTTGAAAGTCAACATCATCCTAAAAGGTATGACATAAATGATCTCCGTGGTGTTTGTTTTGCTTGTGTCAACCAAACCACCATATACTGTTACTGCGCACACAGAACCAGGTGAAAAATAAATGTAAAAGGTCTTTAAATAATGTTTTTAAATCAGAAGTAAGATCAGTTAACCAGAAGTGTTTCCAGAAGATTCTTTAACTGAATGTTTTTTAATAAAAACGAAAGAAAAGAAGCATGATTTCCGTTTACTTCTTGATATTGTGTGTGTGTTCTTTAAATCGTTTGATTTAAGTAAGATTGTATTAATATATTAACATTAAGTATAGTAATATATTCATCGAAATAATCTTAAGTACCTTGGCCCTGTTGGAAGCTGGGCCCTCTGCTTTTGTAGTCCTATTAAGAAGGAAAATTTTACAGGAGCAACACAAGGTTGAGAAAATAAGTATACTGTTGATGTAAATAAAAGTGAGTGATGACTACTTGCTAATTTTCTACATAAACCACCTACTTTGCAGGTGAGCTCCCTAAGCCAGGGCTGCTGTGCCATCAGAAAAAGATGAGCCAGGAGGCATCCATCCATAGCTGGCCCGGCTCTTATTACATAAATAACGAGAAACGATGGGCCAGTGGAGTTCTCTCCTTAACTCGCACCACCCTACGCTTCAATTCTGAGCAGAATCAGGAGAATCTACTTAGCCTGAGGCTCTCACGCATCATGGAGATCAAGATGGAGTCCTCCAGCTTTATTTTTAGTGCTCTTACTGTATTGGAGCAGGGAAACATCAAGCATTGGTTTGGGTCTCTCAAGCCTTGCCGTACTACCATTTACCACGTGCTAGAGCACTTCTGGAGGGAACGGCTGCTGTCACCCACGGAGCCCCGTGGAGCTGAAGCTCCTCTTAGTAAGGGCCAGGAGCTGATCAGCCTGATATCTGGAGCCCAGCGGAGGCTGGAGGATACTGGAAAAGTCCTGAACCACCAGGGAGAGCAGTTTGACAACATGATGCAGGGCCTGGACAAGATCGAATCAGACCTGACCGTGGCAGATAAGTAGGTTTTGCTCAGATTCACAAACTGTAATACATAACTTTTACTAGAAGCATGGATGATACTTAAAATTTTGATGACATCTTTCACAGCTTGTTGTGCTTTGTTATTTTCCTAATTTTCCCAACTTTTCCAATAATATCAGAGCTTCACGATACTACAGTCTTTCATAATGTAGTAATTTCATAGTTTAGTTTGTTGCATTCTTCATTTCTATGGCACTTTGGTTAAGAATGCACCACTGATACATGTCTTCAGCAGGCATAATATCACACAATCATGTGTTGTTTTTATAATATTGATGATTTACTTAATAATGACTTAATTTAATGATGCAATTTTTTTTTTCTCTTTTTTGCAGACTACTCTCTGAACTTGAATGTCCGTCTTGGTGGCCTTTTAGAAAAATGCCTTGGATGTGCCACCAGGAGGCCAAGTCTGAGGCAGCTGCCAAAGCAGCCTGTGCTAAAGGTTCAGGCAAGGGCCCAAAAGTCATAACCAGCATTCCAGCTATTGTCTCCCGAGTTGGAACCTCTGGAAACATGAAACCAGGTAGCCTGATAGTGCTGGTCACCTCTCTGGAGGTTCGAGATGCAAACGGACAGCTCCTCCATTGCTTTGAGAAGGAAGAGGTGGATGATATCTATGTGCACAGCCCCTACGAGATCAGTGTTCGTCAGCGCTTCATCGGGAAACCTGACATCTGTTTCCGAATTCTCTCTGCCAGGATGACTGAAGCTTTATCTGTACTGGAGATGCAGTATAAGAAGAAAGTTGAGATCACACGTGACTATGCAGCATTTCAGGCAACTTTGGCAACCACACCAGGAAGCCCAGAAGGGGGAGGAAACATTTGGAGTGCAGGTACACTTTTGACAGTCTTCATTGTTAGAACTTCAATCCAAGCTTTTATTTAATGCTGCAACTTTTTTTAAGTACATAACCAGCCATTGTTCAAAACTATTGCCTGCCTTTAGCCCGATTCACAATGGTTAGCTTATAATAATGTTTTTTAATTTGAGTGGTACGGGTGGGTTTTTAGGAAATTCAAGCATGCTGGCGTGTCATGACGTTACGTCTGTAAACATAAAGAAGGCGCCCCAGATAGTAGGCTATATTGCATGTGAGGATGCTGCAGGTGGCAGATTGTTTATAGCCTTTTCTCACAGCACTGGAATAATTGAATATATGATTTTTATGGTGGATTGTAATCCACAAAGGTTTATGTGTTTATGAAACACAAGTGACTGAAATTAGACAATATCTTAATGAAATTCAAATTGTGACAATGACAGATTAGACTGTACAGAAATTGAAATCTACATGTTACGCTAATACACGCTACATGTAGTCACGCAATGATGACGTTGTTAACATGAATAATTTGAGAACAAAGTGTAACAGTAATCATCATTTTGCTGATCTAATGAGCTAACCGATCATTAGATATAATCACCATTGTAGTGTTTTTCCTCAGTGGGTCAGAACAAAAGTTTTAGACATGCAACTTACTCTTTCAGATGACAGTATCCGGTGAAATTTCTTATTTGGGCCATATATTACAAGATGTAGGCTTGTCTCTGCACCGGTGCGGTGACTGACAGCCAAACATACACCTCAAACCATCCGCGCTGGATCTGTGCTGAAGCACAACCCATTAGGGGTGTGACGAGATACTTTTCCCACGAGACGAGATGAGACACAAGACTGGGTTCACGAGAGCGAGACGAGATGAGATTTGTAAACTATTCTTAGAAAAATCCTCAGTGATAAAATATATTGCCCTGCTGCAGAATTTTAGTGTTTTCAATATGTGACAAAATTAAAAAGTATCATTCATAACATATGGTGTTTAATCCCCAATTAATGCCTGTAACTGCAAATCCCAGTGCATTCTTTTCACTACATGGTTGTTAAGATCATCAACAATTAAGACTGTAACTGTAGCCAACACCAACTCAGATAGAAAATCCGAAAATTCTATGTGGTTTACGTGGCGCCACTGTCAGAGACTAGTATAAATGTCAAAAGGGATTTATCGTTTATGCTAGATGACATTATATAAAACACTGTCACTTCAAATAAATTGTACTTGAAACCAGACCTCTGAGTAATACTGAAAATATTACTATGAATTGTAGCAACACCTCCCCTTTTGCCCTTCAGATGAGGTAATTTAATCGCCTGGTTTGAGCCAAGTTTCCGTCAAACCGAGCACATCTACTTTATGATCTGTGATCATATCATTTACTAAAATTACTTTTGTAGAAAGGGATCTAATATTTAGCAAGCCAGATTTCATCAGTTGTTTGTCTGCATATGTATTCTTGTACTTTGGATATTCCCCTTCAAATACAATAAATATCAGCTGTATGCAAAGTGACCCACAAAGGCCTCATACACACTGCAGCTGAATTCAGTCGATCCACTTTTTAGTGCTTAATCCTGTTCTGTACACACACAGTTCAGCAGTTTACAGGAGTGACAGCTCATTCTACAACTACATTTATGAAGGTTGTGACAATCACATTTACAGAAAATCTGTGCAGTCACAGTGTGTATGTGGCCAAGTGAAAATTGTTAAAATTTAACAATTTGGAAATGAAGCTGCACTGAGATGAACATATCTATGGGATTGAACCATTTAGATGAAAAATGAAAATTTCGAAAGAAAAGTTTCTTAAGAAGGCATGCAAACTTTAGCGCAAAAACAATTAAAAAAAACAATGAAAATATTGATGCTCCCTGTAATTTGGCTCAGAATTTCAGGTCAAAATTGTAATTTTAATTCCTGTATGAAAAACAGATTTCTCAGTAAATATTCATCCATGGCATTTCATATTCTTATATATGGCCTTCATCACTTTTTGTGTTTGTCTTTCTGCAGAATGAACAAAAAATTAACTAAATCAAACATTGTAGCTGTGGAAGTTCCTGAAATGTGGTTGTTCTGACAGTGAATGACCCAAGTGACTTAGGTTTAAATAAAAAAAAAAAAAGTGGAAATATTTAAATATAGTGTAAGTACAGTAACTACATCTACACATCATAAAAGTTATTTTAAATTACAGGCCCATAAACTAAATAAAGCTTAATCCACGACATTTGAAGATTGTAATTTTCACATTTAAAATTTGATATATGTAACACTTTAAGCAATAAGGTTTTTCTACCACTTGGTGGCAGTCACGCTCCAACATCTACTGCAGGTCATTGAAAAACCTAAGACTACTTAGTTAATGTTTACCATCATTTTCTTCTAATCTTAACAAATCTCAAGGAAATATATGACCTCATCCTGTGTCTCTTCAGGTCACGGGCAGGATACCGAGGTGCCAGTGGAGGTGCCTGTTGGTGAACTGACACAACTGCAACTTCACGTGCTTCAGCCCACTGTAACTGAGGCAGAGGCACAGGAGCTAAAACAGGTGTGAGATCAGTTTGGTTTCCATTTTACACAAACACACAGAGGTTTCAACAATAGACAAGTAGTTTAGAAGGATAGGGCCTCGTGGGGACAGAAATTATGAGATCACATGATTGGTTAAATACTGCTTTGTTGATCTTGGTAACCCTTTGTTATAAGACACTTTTG
Organism: Labeo calbasu; assembly: GCA_019740295.1. Lineage (NCBI taxonomy): Eukaryota > Metazoa > Chordata > Actinopteri > Cypriniformes > Cyprinidae > Labeo > Labeo calbasu. The sequence goes on from JAHKKF010521184.1 coordinate 18,047, forward strand.
TTCATGGAATTGATGAATCAGGGCTGGCTGTGAATTAAGCATTTTTTTCAGTGACCTTGATAACTGTAGCTTTGGGTTTGGTTGCATTGTTGAGCATATCCAGAATATGGAAATCCCGGAAAAAGCAAAGAATTTAAAGGACATAGACAATTTTTCTGAATAACAGAGGGCAGTTTAACTGCTCAGGACAAATAGGGGACTCATGGACAGCTATCACAAAATACAAAATAGTTGATGATCATCCAGGTACTGACACCTGGAATCAGACACTTAAGATTTAATTGTGTGTAAACGTTTTTTTAATGTAAATTAGTTAATTGTTTAAACTATACTATTATTCAGTGGTGCTTGGCCTTGCAAACCTTGCCATCACACATTGTCAGCTTTTTCGTTATTGCTAGCCAGCTGCTAGAGATTTACTCTGCTGTTCATAGGGTGGGCTGGATGTTAGGGCATTGCTAAGTGGTTGCCAAAAGGCCCAAAAGAACCTATCCGATGATATTCTGGTTCCTCAATGGCTTCGTTTTCTCCTTCGAGTCTATGGGATTTTGATTTTCAGGCAGTTTTGGATGTTTAGAAAAGTAACAGTACACCTCTCTTCAGCAACCTGCACAATTTTAGGTATAAAATGTTTGTTTGTAGTACTACTGGGTTGGGAGAAGTAACATTTAACAGGGTTATGGGTTTGTTCAAGTCAGAATTTTTTGAAAAAATTGACACAAAAACTGAGCAAATATACTTAAAGTACAGTGTGACGTGTCTGTGGCTTGTATTTTTTATGAGACAGGAGTGGGAAGCTGACTCTAGGCATTCCCCCACCGCACAAAGATATAAGGTCTCAGTGCGCTCATCGTCAGACAGCCACAGTGCCAGCTGTAAAACCCTCTCGGTCCTCAGCCGAGGTGCTGCATGGTACGCAGCAACCAGACATAAACACTGACGCAAAAACAGTCAACCGTTTTTCATTGAGTGTATTATAATGGGGATGTGCGGAATGGTGCTCTTCGTGTTGAACCATTTCAAAACACAATATTATTGCTATGACCAGAGATAATTGATGGTTGGTGAACCATCACAGATATCACTTTTCAGGATGGTTTTGGGGTTGAGAAACACTAAAAACAAACATGTTAAAATGCCATGAGGAGATGGAAAATAAGTTTTAAAGGAATGAGGCAGGGCAGCTTGTCTTGACTGTAATGCATAGACTCAGCACAGACTGTTTATAATAATGCAATGAATAAATAAATGTAACCTTTCGCTCTCCACAGTATGATTTAAAGAGAACATACAAAATATTGCTAGTGAGACGTCTCACTGTGCCCATAACAAGAGACACTGAAACACCTTTTTTTTTTTGTTTATTATTCGAAATGCTCAGATTTATTTTCAGTGATTGAGGATGTGAGGTGCAAGCAAAAGAATATAATACCTTGTACGATATATATTTATAAATATTTATAAAAGCTAGTCAAATTATAGATGGATTTTTACAGTTGATTGAGTAAGTGGTATTATATTCAAAGATATGTGGTACTTTTAAGAGTAGCAAAATAGATCAGGCTTATTGTCAATTTTACTACATTTACACATTTAGGACACTGACCCCAAATATTGATTATCTGCATGGTTATTTTGTGTGCTTTCTTTGTGTAGATGCTCCAGCAGCTGAAGACTCTCGCCCTGGAGGCTGAGACAGAGCTGGAGCGTCAAGACGAGGCTCTGGATGTATTGAGCTGTTCTACTGACCGCACCACCATGAACATTAACAGACACACTCGTCGCATGAGGAAACTACTGTGAACTTTATGTCACCAGATTAATGGTAAGATATGCGCTGGTATACACAAAAAACTCTTAAAGAGTGTGTTTCTCAAGAGAGCACAGTTTATTCTTGAAAAATTCATTTGATCTTTATAAGTAAAGTTTAGCTATTTAGAAAGCTTTAGAGCTGAGAGCACAAATGTGGTTGGGGACGGATGTCTGATAATGTAGCATACAATAGCAATAACAGCAAAAGGTTTTTAGCATTTTATAGGCTAAAATATAACCATACATTCTCATAAGAGCGCAGTGTCATATAGGAGCCAATACTAGTATTACTGGTAGTTTTGAATGCTCACATGTGTATTTGTGGATTTTTGAATACCACGTGTATTGAGTGAATAACACTCATCATGGTTATGCGACTACGTGTATATGGTTTCATAAACTTCTTGGACATAAAGCCCATCAGTAGTGATCGACCGATACTGATGTTTTTTTTTTTT
>JAHKKF010521186.1:0-29255 GCA_019740295.1 Labeo calbasu
AAATAAAACTAAATAAAATAAAATAAAATAAAATAAAAAACTAAAAACTAAAACTAAAACTAAATAAAATACAATACAATACAATACAATACAATACAATACAATACAATACAATACAACAAAACAAAACAAAACAAAACAAAACAAATTAAAATAAAATAAAATAAAATAAAATAAAAGGGGCATTTATCTAAACATGTTCTTTTGAATTTACCCCCCAAAAAAGAGGTAAGGTAAAAGAGGTTTGAAATGACAAGAGGGTCACAAAATGTTCACTTTTGAGTAAACTATTATTTGTCGAAAGCAAAGATGATGATTTGGACCTCACTAACTATCATTATATGTAAAACAAAATAAAATAAAATAAAACAAAAACAATACAAAACAATACAAATCGGGGCATTTATCTAAACACGTGCTTTTGCATTCCACCGAAGAAAGAAAGTAATATAGGTTTGGAATGACAAGAGGGTGAGAAAATGACAACAAAATTTTCATTTTTGAATAAACTATCCTTTTAAAATGTAAAATAGGAGAACATTTTCACAGGCCTTTGTTTACCAACTCCAAATTGCAGATTACATTGAATATTTTATCAGAATATCAAGTAATTAATTTGATTAAGCTCTTTACAGCCCCCTTAAAAGAATATATCAGAGATGTATGGCTCTATATGCATTAATATCTGGGAAGCAACTCACAGCTTATTAGAATGTGGAGTGTGTGTATCCAAATCTGGAGCCAGAGGCAGACGTGCCTGGCCCTCTCTTGGGGTTTCTGGTTGTTTGGCAGCAGTTAAAAGGGAAGATAAAGCCCAAAGAGAATCAAACACTGCTGGTATGCAGTTAAAAGACATGTTCTGATAGCATTCCATGTCTCTCTCATGTATTACCATTTAAAAGAGAACTCAGAAAATGGACGAGAAAAAAAAAAAATAAAAAAACTAGAGCATATTTCCTCCAGCACTGTTACAGAGTGTGGGTTTAGATTTTGCTCCTATCCCATCAGGCTTTGCTGATTTCAGTAGACCTGGGATGCTTTATTGTACTTATTGTATGATAACGATGACCTTTTTGGTTGACTATCATATGGGGACCTTAAAATGTTATCTTAGCAGAAAAGCTGCATAGTGAAACAGTTGTGAAGCAGATCAGCCATTTCAATCTGACAGTGAGCAACAACACAGCAACACGGGCCAGAGTCCATGGTTGTGCATTCTTAAAAAACACTGTATATGAGAAAAGCAAAAGCTATACACAATAATCAGTAGTTGCTGACGCTTACAAAGTTGTTGACTTTCCACTATGCACACAAAAACTTCCCAAAAAGTGAATTAGAAATGCTTTCTCAAGCCACCAGAAATCTTACATACAGCCCTATTTGGCAATGCAGCAACAATATTATCAACTCTCACTAGCTCCGACACCCTCATCTCTCATATGAACAAGATAATCATCTTCAAATTATGCTGATCTAATGGCAGTGTTTGCAACATAGCTTTATGCACATTTTTTAGATTAATAATTTGACGTCTTTCATGTCCATTGTTGCTTTTAAATATTTAATCATTGATTACTTTTTTTTTGTTTACTTCTTGTAAATCACATGATGACAACCTAATCATATGCAGGACAGACAGAAATTCTGAAAATTCTCAACACTTCCGGATTAATCTATCTTTAAACAGCACATAAAAGACATGCTGTGATTGGTTGTTTTTAAAGCCAATCAGATTCTTTCTTGGCCAGAATAAGCTGAAAACTGGATCACACCGTGTTGACAGTCAAAACTTTGGCTACGCAAGACTAAGGTGACCAGACAGTCCAATAAAATTGGGACAGTTTTAATTTTACGGTCCATGTCCCCTGTCCCAGTTACAGTCATGACACCATTTGTCCCTGTAATTATTCTTAGCTTTAGTTTGATTGAGAGGGGCTATGTAGTAGCCTGACCCCTTAACGTATTGGTATAATGGTATATATTAAAGGGTTAGTTCACCCAAAAAGGAAAATTCTGTCATTAATTACTCACCCTCATGTCGTTCCAAACTTGTAAGATCTTTGGGACACAAGATATTTTTGTTTAAATTCGAGATCTTACTGAATCTCAGACAGCAATGCAACTACCACGTTCAAGGCCAAGAAAGGTGTTCACGAGAGTACCACGTATAAATTCATTATTTTTGTTTTTTGTGTGCACCATTCTCATACCTTCATAAAATCAAAGTTGAACTACTGATGTCACATGGACTATTTTAATAATGTCCTTAATACCTTCCTGGGCCTTGAACGTGGTAGTTCACGTGAGGGTGAGTAATTAATAGTGTTGGGCAATATGCTCAATTTTCATATCGTCCTATTGTCAGCCTGTGAGATTGCAGATACACAATGTTATCATGCTAATTTATTTAATTATTTACTTACTTATTTTGATTGCTGGAAAGTGAATCAAAACCAGCATAAGGCTAAAAGCAGCCTAATGTTTTTAATGACTTACTTTGTGTTTAACATAATTTAATAGAACAATTGTTAAGTTACTAATGCTTACATTTCCTTAGTTATTCAAAAAGCAGCTACAGAAAACGAGAACATTTACTGATTTTGAAAGTGAAAGTGAAACCGAAAAAACAGCGCACATAAGAACGGATTGCATGCTTTCATGTTAGCAACTGCAAGCAATCACAGATTGCATGCTTCCCACTCGAAACACCCGCTCAATGTGATTTGTGCTCCCCCTAGAAATTTAAATGTCCCCCGATGGAGGTGACCTGGAGCCAGCTCTGCATCACGGCCACTCAATGCTTCTGTTTATACCAGCCACGGCGTGACAAGTTTCTGAAGCGGCCCAGAAGCGGCTTTTTGCACTGCATCGCTAAAGTCAGGCGCCTAGTCTATTTTTGACTCATAATAATAATAATAATAATCGTCTTGCTATCGCCAAAGGCATCAGCAATAGGCGATATCTCTGACTATCGTCGATACATCATGCTATCGTCTATCGGCACAACCCTAGTAATTAAAAATAGATTTTTCATTTTTGGCTGAACTATCCCTTTAAATAAAGAACTACATAATAAGTGAACTAACCACCAGGCCACATTCATCGTTTTATATCATGGTTATCGTGTCACCCAATTCCCACCCATTAAATAATGCTTTTTCCTGTCATCATTTATCAGAATTTACAGAGTTTTGCCATGTGAGACATTTTACATGCTCTTGCTTTTCACACCTTCAAGATATCCGCTCTCACCATATAATAAAATAGCACAAATCGATGCAATCTTCACAACCATCTTTGCTTTCTACCTCAACACCAGATCACAGAATCCTTACTTTCTCACTGATATACACAACTGCTCACAGAATTTAACACGTAAGATCAGAAAAGCTTAGATGACCTGCACAGTGTAAGTATATGTCCATATAAAAAGGTTCCAATACGAGCCCTGTCCCAAGCAAAGGATAATCTCCTTAAAGCGGCATGCATCACTGAAGCTAAACAAAAAAGGTAGATGTTGCAGCATACTGTAAAACACACACACAAAAAAAAGATAAAATGGCTGAAAAGTGCTTTTGTCCATACAAAGAAAGTCAAAACATTGGGCTTTAGTACAGTTCACCCAAAAAAATGAAGGCACAGAAAGTAGTAAGGACATCATTGAAATATTCCATGTGACATCAGTGGTTCAACCGTAATGTTCTGAAGCTACAAGAATACTTTTTGTGTGCAAAGAAAACAAAAATAACAACTTTATTCAACAATTTGTGCACAATGCATGTGTGCATCTTGTAAATAAGGCACAGGGCATCCGGGGTCTACGTCAGAACTATCCTTTTAAATTGCCTAATTTTTCTGGATCAACCTTTGCGTTGAGAGCAAGTCTTTGATTCAAATTTGACTAAAATTAAGACGAAAGATTTTGATCTTTCACGCTGTGAATCAGATATTTGTTTGGCCTTTATAATCCCTTTTTATCTAATATGAGTGACTTGCATTCAAAATGATAAACAACTTGTTAAAAGCATGTCATGACAAGTCCCCATCCATTTGTCATCTTTTAGAAAGATCAATTTGTCTTTATATGGGATTGAAATGTTGTTCCATCCCGCTTGGCCATGCAGAGGAAAGAAAAGGTCATGCAAAGGCCACCTCACCAAAAAATAAAATTGTACTGAAGCTAGCTAACACAAACGTCTCAGTCTCTGTGATTTTCTCATCTCCACAGTAAACCCACTTCCAATTCACATTTCCAAGACTTTCTATTTATATACACCTTCCCTGTGTCATCCCCATGTATTACCCAGCTAGGCATGACCGCCATCGAGCAGTACAAGAACAACTGAATTCAATTGCCATTATCACCACAGCGAGTCAAAGCCAATAACTTTATTCATACAAAGCCATCATCTTGTCTTTCTAAGATGTTCCAGGAAGATTTTCTGAGCAGTAGGGGTCATTTCTCATAATAGGACTCAGAGCTTTTTAGCATTCATGTCTGAGGGATGCCCAACTGGAAAGGAACGTTCACTTCCAGATCCCAACAGAGCTGCTTATAGGGAGCGAGCTTTAACTGCATTAATAGGACTTCTACAGTAGTTCTCTACTAAATATAATAATTGTGTTACATTTATATTTATCTGAGGTTATGACTCAATAATAGACAAGGGCACTATGGACAAGACAAGCCAGAGAAGGTATTCCTAAAAGCTGCCTTAGATAAAAGAATAGCATGGCTAGTCAAAGGTTAACATCAGTATTACATTTATTAATGTATATTATGAAATATTAAATGTAACTTTGACTTTGATTTTACATTTCCAAGAAGAAAGAAAAAGTATTTTTGATAATTACACAACTGTTCAAAAGGATTTTTAAAAAGAAATTAATACTCAAAGACGCATTAAAAATTGATCAAAAGTGACAGTAACGAATTTTACATTGTTAAAAAATATATATATTCTTTTGAACTGTCTATTCATTGATGAATCCTGAGAGGAAAACAGGATCACGGTTTCCACAAAAATATTAGACATGTATAATACTTTTTAAAGGGGTCGTGACTAGAGAAATCATATTTTCCTTATTTTTTGCCATATAAGTGGTCTTTGTACTATTAAAACAACCTGCAAGTTTCATAGTTTAAAATGTCCTCCTCGTTATTATAAACAAAGCATTTTTTAAAATCAAGCTCTAAAAATGGTTCGTTTGGATATGAGGTGCAAGGTGACATCACCCAAGCACAAACAATTCCATAAACAATGCCTCCAGAGCAAGGCATCGACGAATAGTCATCTTCTCACGAGTGTTGCGTCAAAAGCAAATAGAAATTACTTGTCTACACTGGATACAGTATACAGATGTGCGTTTGCTTTCAGACACAGTCACGCGCTTGAGTTTGTCAATAGGACAAATGGAGTGAAAGACCGTTTGCTTTGACGATAACAGCTGACACGCTGAAAGCGAGTGTTTGCGTCAAAAGCAAATAGAAATTACAATCACTGTCGTTATCTTGCCTATACTGGATACAGCAAACAGATATGCGTTCGCTTTCAGACAGAGTCACATGCTTGAGTCGGTCAATAGGACAAATGGAGTGAAAGACTGTTTGCTTTGACGTATTTGTTTTAAACAGATCATTTGCGTCTTTGTACAGATATCAGAAGGATTCCAATGTAAGGAACAAGTGAATAGTTTACCTTTAATGGCATCTCGAATCATGTCTGAGAATTCCTCGGAGCATTTTGTTTTGTAAACGAGGCACAGTGTCATGGAGAGTTCACAAAGAAACATTTGTTGAAAGATGAAGCCATACTATAGATCTGATTGCAGCTGCATCACAAACTGTAAATAAATGATTTCATAATGCTTTGTCTAAAAATGACTTTTTAATAGCAGGTGGCACTACATGATTTAAAAACAGCCATACTCTGCTTGCTTCCTGTTCCTACACACACATTTGAACCTAAAATAAACAAATCATAAGCTGTGTTAACATGAATCTCATGTCATAAAAGCATTCTGAGCCAAGGCGTAATTACATGACTCAAACGCACAAGTGTTTTTTTTTTTCAGCGTTCTTCTTCATGAGCATTTGACTGTGTGGTTAAAAACTAGATTAGAGCAGAATCCCCTGTTAAAACTAAGCTTGGAATCAATTCCATAGAGAATAGTGATGCATTCAAAAATCGATCCATGAATCACGATGCATTGATTTATCGTGACAGCCCTAAAATTTATAAACCGCAATGTCTACCTTTGGTCAGTCTAATCGAGCAGGTCATTTAATGTTAAACTAAAAGTCTTTTACCGTCTACCTACCCTCATGTCACTTAAAATTCACTTTTTCCCTACTTGAACATAAAAGCAGTTCATCAAAATGTCAAAGCTGCTCTTTTCCATTTGAAAGAAATTCATGGTATTCACTAGCTGTCAACTTCAGATATAACTGTGCTTATGTGCTTAAAAAAAAAGAAGAATAATATATATTACATTGGAATTTGAACACAGGTCCCCTTGCAAGCTAAACAAAACTGTACCATTAGACGAACACGTTTTGCACTTATCTTGTAGAGAGCACAGAGTGAGCTGCGTCCTGCAAAAAACATAGGTGCATGACACCTCTGCGCACAATGATTGACAGGCAGAGAACATTTCTGATAAAAAAAAAGCAAGTCTCCCCTGACTCTTATTTTTTTTGCTGTTTACAGGGCCTTGGGCTGTCACAGAGACAGGTGTGATTTCACACGACAACCATTTCAGTGATATCTGTCAGGTGGTAGCGGCATTTTATGCATGGCACAGCACCTTTTAAAATGGGCTTCTCATTTTGTATTATACAAAATTGTGCCTATTATTTGATAAATTGATCCTGGTGTAAAAAGAATATAAACGACTGTCAGGAATTTGCAAGAAAGGCTTTGTGCCTTTCAGTTCAGTGTAGTGATTTTTTTTTTTAAATGCCATGACAAGGCTTTTGGAAACTTCTGCTCTGACTTTTTCACTCTTTAGCACAATTCGGAAGGTAAATGTTTCCCAGGTAATGTCTGTAAAAGAACATTTCATGGCTCCTCTGTGATAAAATTCAAGCATTCAGACAGCAATTAATTTAAGGGTAGACGAGAGAGTTGCGACAATCCCGTTTAGCTATTTAGAGAAGTGACAGCCGGGTTTAACAGAATTTACTCTTAGATGATCTTCTAAAACTTTGCAGTGTATATGTGGCTGTAGGTAAATGTCAGATATTCTCAATAATATTTGAAGTTCTCACAAAGTTTAGAGGTTCTCAAATTAAGTCAACAAGAAATGTTAAGTTGTACTACATGAAAACATGGATATTGAACACTTTAAGTTGAAACAACTTCTTCTTGTTGTTTTTTTTCAGCATTTGGGTTAAAAAGAAAACAAAACAACCCAGCATATTTCAGAGTGCAGAAAAACCACCCAGCACCTGGGTAAAAATATTCAAAATGACCCAATAAAATTACCCAACAGGCTGATCCCAGCATTTGGGTTATTAAAAAAAAATAATAAAATAAACAGTCAAGAATTTTTAGAGTGCATGTAAAACAATCACATTCTGAACAGATGTCGTCTACCATCCAAGACTGAAACATCTTGGTTCACTTTCATTAAGAGCCCTGCCTTTTTACCAAATAATTTATAAGGGATGTACATAAAATCTTTATAGAAGCCATAACATTAGCCCTTATATTGCTTTTAGTGCATCTCTAAAAGAGTCTTGTTTGAACTGCACATGTAAAAATATGGAACGGCAGCATTTTAAAATAATCTGCAAGACTCTTCAGCACACCCCTGAGACTCCAACCTCTCTGTATTTCTCTTAAATGAGGGTGGTGTCAAAAATCACTTACATCTTTTTTCACCCCCTGGAGTGAAATTGGTTTGATCTGGAGCAGATAGTGCTGACGTACATGCTGAATAGTAAATGCACCACATTAACCGAGCAAAATCTACCACCTGTGACATGAAAGTTCGGTTAAAACGACGGTGATAACTTGCAAGAAACTAAAACGAATAGCACATTTATCTTCACTAATGAGGCGACAGGTCTCGTACGCAAATGTCTTGGGTACGTTTTAAGAATTTTGGATGATCCACAATACGTCTCACATATTTCAAACAACCTACAATATAAATGTCATTTAAAGCTTTCAGGTTTCTACCCACACCAGGAGCCCTTTGGCTTCCCGCCGGTGTTCTGACTGATGGGTGATAACAGAGCATTCAAGCTTGAGTGACAGAAAGGTGTGACTATAGTTTCGCTCCCAAGATGTCCAAAGCAGACGTCCCGAACCGTCCCCATCCTCTCCTCCAGACCCTATCGTGCTCATACTCGTCCCTGTCAGTCAAGCGGCAGTAAATAAAGAGCAGGTTATGAGAGTCTCCTCTCTGCACCCCATCCATCAGCCAGTCTCTTAATACCTACAGCTGTCATCCATTCTGAGAGGAACTGCCGTGTGATGTATTTCACCACCGTGGAGAAAATTAGCTGCTCTGGATATGTTTTGCCGCCTAAACTTAGCATTCCTGCGTGCCTTCAGGAAAAAGCGGGGATGACTGTCAATGAGATGAATTACCATTCAGCTGTGGTGGGGATTTTGTTGTCGGGTCTCTTGCACCCAGAGATTACGGCGGCAGCATAATGCGTTTCCTCTACGGTTCACGCGCAAACAAAAGGCAAGAAGTGCTTGTGCGTTCTCTTTAATTACTATACTGTCTCCTGTTTGATGGCCGGGTGAATGGATATCTAGGATCAATTGAGGTTGTGGAGACCAAGATGAGATGTTAACAGAACATAGACAGCATTTTACTTCGATCAAAATCTGAACTCAAAAAAACTAAGAATATAATTGCGCAAAGCACTGAGGCTGTAAATCACTGCAATATGTTCTTATTGAATAACTGGGTGTTTCTTCAACTTCAGGTAATTTTACAGTAGGTCCCAGGGCTTGATTTTTATTAAAGCCAACAGATTTCATTTGACTTATCTTTCTGTTATATGAAAGTCACATTAAAGCCGTCTTGCACTGTAAGACTTCTTAATAGCAGTTTTGAATGTGGACTCTTATTTGTTTGTTTTTCTAATTTGTCTTCCGAAACAGCTGATATAATGACGTTTTTGGATTTACAGTGACACCTACTGGCGTGGATGAAGCGTCGTGCAAGTAAAAAGATTTGCTTATGTATGCTGCTGCTGAAATTCCCTATTCACAGACATTTTCCAATAGTAGACCAAGGCAAAGCAAGCAGTATGTTCAGCTGGTGGTGTGATTTCAACATACTTTAGCAGAGACCATGAGGGGATTCCGCCTTATGTGGAACAAAACATTGTTCAACAGCTTTTTCTAGGGCACGGAAATGAATGCAATCGTCATCTTGTGCATAGTTTCCCATCTAGAAAGATGCCTATATCCCTATTCTCTGAAAAACGAATTTCTTACTCAATATATTTTTGTTTAAGAATTAAGAAATGCTGTGAACATTTAAGCATTTTAGCTAATACCTAAAGCATTGTACCCTACCTAAGCTTCTTTAATGTTCTGTATCCCCTTTACGTACGGCAGCACTTAATGCGTGCGAGAACACCCATTCATCAGTCAGAGGAGCAGAGACACTGATCATTTATTCATACATGGGGATTATTAGGAGGCCATCATCAAACAGACCACAGTAAAAATGGGGCCAGGATAGCTGGGGCAACACCATTACCCTTTGAAAGCAGTTCCTGGTACATAATGATCACATATCTCAGCTGATGTTCTGTGGTATTGTGATGGGATTGTAGGTTAACAACATGTTTTCAAATAGCTGAAACTAACTACATGTTAGACGTCAAACTAAAATTGCTTTACCTTTATCCCAGACTTGCAATATAAAACTACTAAAATCCATCATAATATTATAATTAAAAAAATAAATAAATAAAAAGTGAAATAAACCCATTTATTAATGAAAAAAAAAAAATGTCTTAAAAGGATAGTTCACCCAAAAATGAAAATTCTGTCATTAAATTACTCACCGACATTGTTTTGTTCATCTTCTAAACACAAATTAAGATATTTTTGATAAAACCCGAGAGCTTTTTTTGACGCAACTACCATGTTCAAGGCCCAGAAAGGTAGTTAGGACATCGTGAATGTGTCGACTGACACGAAGAGAAGGAATTGTTGAATAAAATGTTATTTTTGTTTTCTTTGCGCACTAAAAGTATTCTCGTAGCTTATAAAATTAAGGTCGAACCACTGATGTCATATGGACTACTTTAATTTGTCCTTTTAGCTTTTCAGGCTTGTGTTGCTTTCTACGCAGGGTCAGAAAGCACTCGTATTTAATCAAAAATACCTTAATTTGCGTTCTGAAAAATGAACGAAGATCTTACAAGTTTGGAAAAACATGAGGGTGAGTGAGTAATGACAGAATTTTCATTTTTGGGTGAACTATCCCTTTTAAGATACTACCTTTGCTAAAAGATCCTTGCTTATTCCTACCCCTATTATAACTACTCAGACGTTTTTGACCTTGATCTTGATATGACCTTAGCTTTAAAATCCTTGTCAGAATGCAGATGAATATGCGTAGTATAATACTTTTGATAGTACAATAGAGGTAATGATAGGTGCCCAATTTTCATATCCTAATGGCAAATCCAGCCAAAAGCGAATGGAGACTGGACCATTTAGTACCCAATGATGTATGTGTTAAAGGGAATCCATGTCTGTGTAATAGACATCATATGATAACGCTCATCAGTACATGAACACGGTCTACTACAACTACACTTTCAGGAAAAGCAAACGTCTTCGTACTAAAAAGTTTACCACTTTGCCCTGAAATACAAACAGTTGTTTTTTAAATTCAACCAGTGGTGTACATAGGTTGTGTCAAACTTTCTCCTATCAGACTGTTGTATCGCAGTCATTTTCCTGTGGTGTCAACATTCACAAATGAAACACTGTATCAGCTATAAAATCTGTGTTGATCAGGACTGACTCAGACAGATTTATATGAAAATGTGCACAGATTCTTCAGTAATTCACGGAGAAAGATGCTTAGCACGACTTCCTCCATCTGCACCCCCTTTTTTTCTGGCAATGCACAGTTGTTGTTTTGGCTGCCTTAAAAGTTGTGACAATTGCAGATTTGACACAAGCCATGTGCATGATATGTGATGCAAGAGAGGGTTCAAAAGCACTGTGAGATGCACAAAATCGTTTATGATAATATGCATGGAACTTATTGCCACATGAAACAATTTCACAAGTCATCAAATAAATTTCAAAGCACATGAACAGAAATTAAACAGTTTTCAGTGCAGCCCAACACATTTTAAGTGGCTACACATGCTCTGTTTCAGACCCAGCTCAACTAGAGGCCATTTTTCTCTGTCCTTAATTACTTTTCGACCAGTGGGTGTCAATCCGTAAACCGCTTGTAAGTGCTTGACATGCAGGATCTACCTGCCTATTAGCATCCTTTATTGATTTTGTGTAGCTTAACCACAGCTTAAATGAAAGCTTTTGGTGACTCTCCAACATTACATATAGAGAAAGATAGATGTGCGATATATGACTGTACAAACAGTGCTTTAACGTGTACTTTCAGCCAAAGGTCGAATGTCTACAGTAAATCAGTCAAAGCTTCTTTACATGGCACAACCAAATATTTTACGAGCTTAACTCGTTTATACTTAAAACAAGTGAAAAAATGCTTGTATGAAAGATACATTCACTGAAAATTAATATCTTACATAGTGTTGTTTCCCAATTAAACTGAATTTGTTTCAAGGTAGCATTTCTATAGAAGACCGTTTCTGCCACAAAAAAAAAAAAAAAAAAAAAAAAAAAACTCCCGTATTGCGAGATTTAAATTCGCAATTCTAAGAAATAATTTATTTAATTTTACATAGATTATTTGATAAATAGAAAGAAATAACAGAATTCATTTGAAATAGAAATCTTTTGTAACATGCCCCAGAAGGAAACGCGATGCATTTGAAGATCAAGGTAAATTGTCCTTAATTTGTCTTCAGGGAAACATGCAAGTATCTTCTGTCACTTCTGAAGGGCAGTAATAATGGGAAAAAAATATTTCAACAAAATAAGACAAATTTGGACATCTTCATCCTGTTCAAAAGTTTTCACCCCCAGCTCTTGATGCATCGTGTTTTCTTCTGGCGAATCGAATGAATGAATAGATCATCCAAGTAATCATACACAGTATTAAAGGAGAAGTCCACTTCCAAAACAAAGATTCATATATAATGTACTTACCCCCTAGTCATCCAAGATGTTCATGTCTTTCTTTCTTCAGTCGTAAAGAAATTGTTTTTTTTCTCCATATAATGGACTGCTATGGTGTCCCGACTTTGAACTTCCAAAATGCAGTTTAAATGCGGCTTCAAACGATCCCAAATGCAGTTGCAAACAATCCCAGCCGAGAAAGAAGGGTCTTATCTAGCGTAACGATCGGTTATTTGATTAAAATTAACACAATTTATATACTTTTTAATGCCAAATGCTCATCTTGTCTTACTCTGCCTGGACTGTTTTTTTCCAGTTCATGACAGGGTATGTCAAAAAACTCCCATCTCATGTTCTCCCTCAACTACAAAATCGTCCTATATCGCTGTTTTACCTTTTTTGTTAAGAGTGTTTGATCTTCTTTGCATGTTCATTTTGCAATGACTGGGTCGGTACTTCTGCAGCGATGATTTTGAAATGATTTTTGAAGTTGAGGGAGAAAATACGATTGGAGTTTTTCGACATACCTAACTGTCTTGAGTCAGAATATACAGAGTTCAGGGAGAGAAAGGCAAGACGAGCATTTGAGATTAAAAAGTATTTAAATTGTATTTTTTTTTTAATGAAAATAAGCAATCGTTTTGCTAGATAAGACCCTTCTTCCTCGGCTGGGATCGTTTACAACTGCATTTGGGATCGTTTGAAGCCGCATTTAAACTGCCTTTTGGAAGTTCAAAATCGGGGCACCATATCAGTCCATAATATGTAGAAAAACGCAGAAATGCTTCCTCAAAAAACAATTTCTTTAGGACTGAAGAAAGAAAGAAATGAACATCTTGGATGACAAGGGGGTGAGTACATTATATGTGAATCTTTGTATTGGAAGTGGACTTCTCCTTTAAGAACCAAGGGTTCCCAAACTTTTGAAGCGAGTTATTTTAATAATTTCACTTATTTATTTATTTTTTTGTCTTGTGGACAATAATGTAAACTTATAGCACTAAAAAATAATAATGTGCATTTTGTATGAGCTCTCTTATTTTGTTAAAATTATTCACATTTTCACAGATTCTGCAAGGGGTTCCCAAACCTTTGCATGCCACTGTAGATCTACGATAGATCTATGGGTGTAAATTGCTAGAATTTCTTCCTTTCTCACTCTTTTACAACAAAACCAGACTCCAGCGTGCAATATTAAAGCCATGCTAAGAACACTGCCGAGAGTAGTACATGTTGTAGCTCATCAGCCAGCAGCGGTCAGGGGCACCATCCATTCCACTGCCCCACAGGCACCCTCAGATCGCACTGATGCAACATACAGTACAGCTTTTCAGAAACACGAACGCTGGGGTTCATAGATAACGGGCACTTTAGTGTTCCGGGCACAGAGCATTAAACAATCATCAAAATACAGCTGCCCCTTCCCTAACACGAAGTCCTTCCCACACCTCTGGCGAATAAACAGGAACCAGATTGCCAATCCAACACCCCTCTCAGCAGCTCAAGATGGTGTGCATCTAAGCCCAGCGTGATATTCCACAGGATGTGACTCTGACTCAGAGACAAAGGTTTAAAACAATTCTCCAGCTTTATCTCTTTTAAAATCCTTCTTTTTACCCTCCCTCATAACAGTGTAATCCTCTAAAAAAGGATCAAAGAGAACATAAAACCATAAACATAAATAAGGTATCATAAACTATAAGCTTGGACGTCCGGCTTGCTCATGTTATTTAGGTTGATGGCCCTTTGCTGACCCCAACAGACTCACATCACGCCACTATTCCACAAAGAGGTTTATAGTTTATAGAGAGACAGAAAGAGCAATCGGTGAAAAATAAATTCCACCTGCAGATAATGGGTCTCATTCACTAACTGTGCGTACACACACACACACACAACCATATTAAACTGACCGAAAGCGATGGTAAAGGCATTAATAATGTTACAAATGATTTCTACTTTATATAAATGCTATTCTTTTAAACTTTCTATTTAAAGAATATATAACAATTTTTTCTAAAAAGCATTACAGTTTCCAGAAATATATTAACTATTTTCAAAATTATCAATAGAAAAAAAATGTTTCTTGATTATCTAATCAGCATATTAGAATAATTTCTAATTGATCATGTAACGGTGAAGTCTAAAATAATGGTGGCTGAAAATTCACATAATTAGTTACAAATTATGATGATTAATTCAAATATACATAGTTTCAAATGCTCACTGATGCTCCAGAAGGAAAAACAATGCAGGGGTGTAAACTTTTGAACAGAACGGAGATGTATACATTTTTCTTATTTTGTGTAAAAATATCATATTTTTGTCATTTAGTACTGCCTTTCAGAAGCTACAGAAGATACTTGCATGTTTCCCAGAAGAGAAAATAATTTCAATTTACCCTGACCTTCAAATTCAAAAGTTTTCACCCCCCTGCATTGTGTTTCCTTGTGGAGCATCAGTGAGCATTTGAACCTTCTGTAATAGTTACATATTAGTCCCACAGTTGTCTTCAGTGTGAAAAGATGGATCTCAAAATCATACAGTCACTGTGGGAAAGGGTTTAAATACACAAAAATGCTGAAAAACCAAGAATTTGTGGGACCTGAAAGATTCTTCTGAAGGACAGCAGGCAGTTTAACTGTTCAGGACAAACAAGGGACTCAAGAACAACTATCAATTAAAAAAAAAAAAAAAAAAAATAGCTGTGGATCATTCATAGTATTAAGAATCAAGTGTAAGTAAACTTTTGAACAGGGTCATTTTTATAAATTCTACTATTATTTTCTCTTGCGGTCTATTTGTAAAATATATTTTATGTGAAATATCTTATTCAGGTCAGTATTAAACAAAAAATAACATGCATTTTGTATGGTCCCTCTTAATGTGGTAAAATAACATTTTGCAGATTCTGAAAGGTGTATGTAAACTGTATATACTGTAATATTAAATTTTAAAGGTTTAGTTCACTTACAGAATAAAAGCTTCCTGATAATTTACTAACCCCCATGTCATCCAAAATGTTCATGTCTTTCTTTTTTCAGTTGAAATAAAAATTAAGGCTTTTGAGGAAAACATTCCAGAATTTTTCCCCATATTGTGGACTTCAATCGGGATCAGCAGGTTGAAGGTCCAAATTTCGGTTTCAAAGCAGCTTCAAAGGGCTCTATACAATCCCAGTTGAGGAATAAGTGTTTTGTGTAGCAACACGATCACTCATTTTCTTAAAAATACAAATTTATATACTTTCAACCACAAATACTCGTGCACTAGCTCTGCAATGCGTGTCTGAGACTTTACACATTACACAATCACGTTGAAAAGGTCACATGTGGTTAGTTCTTCATCTGTGTACTCCAATTAAAAAAGGTCAGGTAGGGTGAAAGACTCCATCTCATTTTCTCCTTCAACTTCAAAGTCGTCCGACATCGTAGTTTTACCTTCTTTGTAAAGGGCGATTGACTTTTTTTGCCCTTCATTTTGTAAACACTGGGTTGTTACTTCTGCCTACGTCACATGTGACCTACGTAATGAGTGAAGTTGAGCTAGTGCAAGATGAGCATTTGTGGTTAAAAAAAAAAAAAGTACATCAATTTAATATATTGAAAATGGCAGACGATTTTGCTAGATAAGACCCTTATTTCTCAGCTGGGATTGTGCAGAGCCCTTTGAAGCTGCACTGAAACTGCAATTTGGACCTTCAACCCGCTGATCCCCACTGAAGTCCACTACACTGAGAAAAATCCTGGAAAATTCTCTTTAAAAACCTTAAATTCTTTTAAGATGAAGAAAACAAAAACATGAACATCTTGGATGACATGGGGGTGAGTAAATTACCAGAAAATTTTTATTCTGGAAGTGAACTAATCTTGTGCATATGCACCTGAATCAGGTGGAGAATGTTTCCTGTGCACAATTATTAGTAAATAAGACCCAGTGTCTCTGAGATCCATAGAAATATGGCACTAATAATAAACGTGGCGAACATTTATTGAATTTTAAATCAGCATTTTATCCGATTCGAATCTCGGTTACACAAATTAATTGCTTCAAAGTTTAAAGCAATGTTCAATTAAAAAGAACATACAGTGGAATAAAAAGGAAAAACAACCCTTCTGCAGCTGTTGCAACCTTCTGAACATCAAGATAAAGTTCATCCTCACATCCCTATAACTGAAGTCAGAACATCTTCATGAACAGCACAATTTACAATGAAGTCTGACTCGTGCTTAAGCATTACAAATTACTTGAACAGATTCTTGAGTTTGTAAACCTTTCTAAAGAATCCTTAATGTAAACAAATGAAAAATAGAACCATGGTCAGAATTTTTTTGAATGAAGACAGAGGAATCCTACACGCATTTCACCATGTCTGGCATTTCAATTTCTGCTGTTAACTCATCCTCTTTGTTTCAAGTGGTCTAATCATGCACCATGCTGTAAGTACAAGTACAAGAAGTCACGTGATCAAACACTGATTTTTAATGTCATGTTGTATCCATGCAGCTTTACTTCCAGGTAAGCAAAGGGAATAATCAATCTCCAACAATCTCTACAAGAATTAACAAATCAAAGTCAGAATCATTCTAGTGAACTAGTTCATGCCTGTGGTTTCTGTAAATGAACAGATGGGGAAAAAAGAAAAAAAGAAAAAAAAAACAAAAACAAACATTCACCGATTCCAACAGTTATGGGAATAATTCATCCAAAAATGAACATTTACTTAAAATGTACACACCCTCTGGTCATCCAATATGAAGATGAGTTAATTTCTTTATAATCCATAATAACCTCCAGTGGAAAAAGTCAATCTTGTTATCCTCTCACTTCAAAATTCACAAACATATTTGTTAAAAAATGTTTTTGACACTATAAATGTTGCTTGATCTGTGCATATTTCTGTCCTGATTGAGACAGATGACTTTTTTAATCGAGAAAGCAATATTATAGATACAGGACTTATATTTGTTTAATCAGTTTTTTTACTCCCCAAAATGTTAGCTGATTGACTGGAGTTGTGTGGATTACTTGTGAAGCTTTCATCAGCTGTTTGGCACTCATTCATTACTGAGCAAATGATCTCAATATTTATTCTGATGAAGAAACAAACTCATTTACAAACTTATCGTGGATGGCCTTAGGGTGAGTAATTTTTCAGCAAATGTTCATTTTGGGTAAACTATTCCTTTAAATAAAATGAAGTTCTTAGGAACACAATATTTAGAAGAACTAAACAATTGACAAAATGTGATTTTGCGTCATAAAGCAATAATTAGAACTAATGTAGAATTCATGCGTGTAGGGAACGGCACTTGTGAACACTGATAAAAAGCTGTTGTAAAATGATTACCTGGAACAAAGCTCCCCTGAACAACTTCTTTGTAAGCCCACCATCCCTCGTGGATTTTGGGTGGATTTGGCTGAGCTGTGAGGAAAGAAGAGGAAAATTGGAGTGATTTAGCATTAATTATAGAAAAACATTTTCATTGAATGACCATTTATTGTTTTCTCAGTCACTCTCCATTTAAAAATGATTTCTGGCAAACAGCCCTGCAAGAGCGGCACAAAACAAACAAAAGTGGAATTAAAAGCCTCCACTTTTGTTCTTTAAACATTAGAATGGAGATGCATTTTGTGTGAACCCGACAAGAGATCCGATTGAACCAGGGCTGTAGTTTATAATTGAAATGACCAAGTAAAGATCCCGCTGCTAAAGAAGGTCACGGCCTGAAATTACAAGGCAAGATTTTAGGATATTGCATTTTTACACCTAAACTTTCTCGTCCTTACTGCCACTGGAAAACATGACTATGGGGCCAGAGGTGGCAAGGCTGCCTTTTAATGGAACTGGAGGAGGGTTAATCCTTCCATCAAGGACAAGAACTAATGCAGGAGAGTGGTTCAATTTCACAAAAAGAGGAGGTGGCTGGAGAGGTGAAAATGCTTCCTCCTCTTAGAGGCTCTACTGGAGAAAAAAAAAAAAAAAACACCATGGTAAAGCTAACGATTTCACCGAGTACTATTTTATCTGAACATAATGCTGTCGAAAAAGCAAAACTGAAGCTGACTTCAATGTAAAACTGCTTGATTAAAGATCCCTATGAATGAGGATCTTTTCTAGATGTTGATAGACTTTACAGATTGTTTTAATACTTCTGAATAGTGAGTTTGAATTGATTTAGGGCTAGTTCTCAAATTTGCCTTCCAAAACAGCTAATATACATAACAGTGGTACTGGATTTACAGTGACACCTACTGGAGTGGATCCAGCATCAAGTAAAATTCTGAATATTTTACTCGCTTGTATTGCTTTTTTTTTTTGGTAAACAAAAAACAAAAAAGGGATAGTTTACCCAAAAATTACACTTCTGTCATCATTTACTTAACCTCAAGCTGTTCCAAACCTGTATGACTTACTTTCTTCTGCTGAACACAAAAGATGGGTATCCACATTCTTCAAAATATATTTTTCTGTTCGGCAGAAGAATGTAACTTAAACAGGTTTGGAACAACTTCAGAGTTAGTAAATAATGACAATTTTCATTTTTGGGTGAACTATCCCTTTGCATGAAGCTTAATAAAACATTTTTGTTTTATTTAAGTGTGTTTTGTTCATTTTTTTCCACCCAAATGCACCGACTATTAAAGGGTACAAGTAAAATTAAAAGGGACATCGGATGCAAAGCTCACTATTACATAATGTTTGCATATAATTGTGTTTTAGCAGTGATAAATGATACAATGATAAAAATCCATTCACATCTATTCACTTTTTTTTTTTAAATCGCCATAAAACCTAAACAGTCTCAATTATCACGCTGTTTTGATTTTCTGAGCAGTATGATGTCATACTGTTCAGGCCCCGCCCACAACCATTGATGGACTGTCCCTTATTAGCATATTTCTGCCCTCAGTCAGTGTACGCTGTCTGCCATTTTCTCTGTGCTTGAGCTGTAACGAAAATGTCTCGTAAGCAATGCAGGTGATTTGAATGTAAAAGTGAACATAAGAGTCTTAATTTTCTCCTGACATTAGAGCCACTGAGGACACAGTGGATTAGTTTTGTGTTTGATGGTAACATGCCAACAAATACACAAAAAAAAAAAAAAAAAAGTAAGAGGGGTGGGGTGAGAAGCAGCTCATTATCATTTAAAGAGACATGCACCGAAATGGGTCACTGTGAACAGAGCTGTTTTTGACAAGGTAGAAAGGGTGTCGTTTTACACGATCATTAAGAAATTTTAACCAAAGTATGTTGCAGACATTTCATGAAGACCCTAAAGAATCATACCAACTTGTAGAAAGTGGGCATCCGATGTCCCCTTTAAAAGATTCAGGCCTTACACCCTGCAAATATTACATGAAAAAAAAAAGTAAAAACTACAGAACTTTTTATCCCATCACCAATGAACGTCACAAATCTCTCTCCCTCTCCTTGTCTCAGGTATCCTGTCAGGATCTATCTTGAAGCAGAAGTTAGTATGGAGTGAGAGGCAATAACAATTCATCAGCCATGTTCTCCTGAGGGACACTGGCGTAATAATACAGGAGAGCTTTAGTGGAAGCTCCAGGACAAGCATCAGACACTGCATCAAACCGTCTCTCTCCCTCTCAGTGGGGAAAACAAAGCTCCCATCCCCGCAGCTCAAAGCTGGCGTCATTAGCAGGACGGAGACAGGATAGGAAAACATAACGTCAATTGATCATTTCTGAAAGCATAAGACTCAAGCACTCCAGACTTTATGCGACAAAGGCTTTCTACAGAACATCCAAGTGTAGTGTTTTTATGCCTATTGTGATTAAAATGAGTTGGCTTTTATGTAAGAGTGTACACGGCTGTAAGCTTACAGGGACCAAAGAACTGTTGTGATTGAATGTAATTCGTTGCACTCAGATCTTATGAGTGTCCCAGTTGAATGTGCAGGGCTGCATGAAAATGAGACATCACATATTTCATTATGACAGCAGTTTGAGCAAAGCAGCTAAGTTCTATTCCATTTCCCACACAGCTTGGCGATGCCCCAATAATATATTTACTGGCTTCAGCAGAAAGAAATGCTTCAAATCTATAAAGCGAAAACGAAGTCGGAGGTCATACGGAGTAGACATCTAAAGCTGTTAATTTCACAGCGTTCTGTCCGAAAGACTTCAAGTTATTGACGACGTGCTGGAGGTCCACAGTTGGGATGTTTGCAATGACATCTGCATCGCTTTGCTTCCAGTCAAAACTAATCAAAGGGAGGGACAACAATTACTAAATAAACAATGGCCCCACGTTCAGTGGAAGACGATACATAATCACCAGATTAAGTCTGAACTGCCTCTAAGCGACGGTATCAACTCAGATCCAACAGGGCTTACACTTTAATAATGGCATTCAAATGATTGGCTTAATAATATCATTCAAATGATTGAATGCTGCCGGCGTTGCCTTTTCAGCATTTTACAAATGGTGTTCCTTCCCAGCAGCTGACTTGCTCATGCATTATTCAAAGTTGGTAATCAAATGAATAGATGAGGGCGGTTGCAGCACAGAGGTAACAAACCTATTGAATGTCTGCAGAGTTAGTGTCAATAGATCAAAAAGTAATTAACACTAATTTTCTGATCCCTGTTCCCAATGGAGGGACCCCCCTGCTTGGTAAAGGATTTTCAAAGAGGCACTTCACAACAGCTAAACATAAAAGGCACAGAGGCAAATTTGTCTACATTTGTCACTGCTAGAGATTAGAGACGTGCGCGAGTAATTAGGGTAGGTGAGTACTTGTTTTGTACCAACTATTGTAGTTCACTAACGCTATTTAAACAGATGGATTTTTCTTTACACATTTGCCTGCTGTAGGCATCAATAAAATGTACCATCCCATCATATCTACCGAAGTCTGAAAACGCATCTTTTTCTCGACATTTTGGCCTCTTGTCCACATTGAGACAACGTTTTTGTATAGGGAAAATTGAGCTTTTTGAAGACACTCTTCCAAGTAGATAAATTTGAAAACGGAGGTTATTCAAAATTCAAAGTTATTAAAAAAAAAAAAACAATGTCACAATATACAGTGCCTTCCATTAATATTGGCACCCTTGGTAAATATGAGCAATGGTGGCTGTAAAAATAAATCTAGTTTATCCTTTTGAACTTCAAAAAATAAATTAAAAAAAATAGAAAGTGGGAGGGAAATCTTATTATGAAATAAATGTTTTTCTTTGTTTAATGTTGACCCGCAATTATTGGCACCCAATTGTTGCAACATCCTTTTCCCAAGATAACAGCTCTGAGTTCTCTCCTGTAATGCTTAATGGAGTTTGGAGAACACCTGACAAGAGATCACAGACCATTCTTTCAGACAGAATCTCTCCAGAGCCAGTTGAATAAAAGGTTAAGACTAGTCTTAAAAGTTAGTCAGCTATTTTTTTTTTCTTTAAGACTGGTCATCATTTTTAAAATTCAGTTACATAAAATGTAGTTTAGTCTAAGTTTAATCCAGAAAATAAGACTGATTACCCCTTGGCTAACCACTAGTTGGTCAGACTAGTTCTTAAGACACTGTCTTAACAGAGTCTAAGTTTATGCAACTGGCCCCAGATCCTTCAGATTCACAGCTCCGTGTTGGTGGTGCTTCTCTTCAGGTCGCCCCACTCATTTTCTATAGAGTTCAGGTCAGGGAATTGGCAGGGGCTTCATTTTGTACTCAATTATCCATTTTGTGTTGATTTTAGATGTATGTTTTGGATCATTGTCCTGATGGAAGATCCAGCTACGACCCATTATAAGATTTCTAACAGAGTCAGTCAGGTTTAGGTTTTTTATTTGTTGGTATTTGATCGTATCAATGATGCCATGTATCGGAACAAGACGTCCAGGACCTTCGGCAGAAAAATTGGCCCACAACATTAAAGATTCAGCAGTATATATAACTGTGGGCATGGGGTACTTTTTATCCCTGTCTGAACCAAACCTATCTGGTGGGTTTGCTGCCAAAAAGCTTTTTTTTTTTTTTTTTAAATTATTATCTGATCATAGGATTTCTCACCCCAACACTCAACTAATCTCAGCAATTCTCCGCCTGTGATCCTTGGAGAGTCTTTGGCCACTCAAACTCTCTACTCAGCATGCATTAGGACGATATAGACACATTTACTCTTTCAGGCAGATTTGCAAAATTTTTAGTTGATTGGAACTTCTTAATTATTGCCCTGATGGTGGAAATGGGGATTTTCAATGCTTTAGCTATTTTTTTAAGACCACTTTCTTTGTGAAACTCAACAACGCTGTTCTGCACATCAGAACTATATACTTCGGTTTTACTCCTTGTGATGGATGATTAAAGTATTTTGGATTTTATGTTCCTCATATTGAGAATCCTGTGGAAGTTAAGGCTGGACAATTTCATGCTCCAAGTCACCCTGGTGTGTTTAAAAAAAAAAAAAAAAAAAGTAAATATGAATGGCAATATACTTCAGAATTTCTAGGGGTGCCAATAATTGTGGCAAACATGCATTGGAGAAAAACATTTCATAATGTGAGTTTCTCCTACATTTTTAATTGCTTTACTTAAACGAAAGGTTAGAATTTTGTGAATTTTTGAAATAAAAGATCAAAAAGATTTTCACAGCCACCTCAAGCAGTGACAGCAATGCCATAGATATACGCCCTCCATTAATATTGGCACCCTTGGTAAATACAAGCAAAGGTGGCTGTGAAAATCTTTTTGATCTTTCATTCCAAAAAAACAAAAAATTCTAACCTTTCATTTAAGTACAACAATTTAAAGTTAGGGGAAACTCGCATTATGAAATGTTTTTCTCCAATGCATGTTTGCCACAATTATTGGCACCCCTAAAAATTCTTATAAGTAAAACATCTCTTAAGTATATTGCCATTCATATTTACATTTTTTCTTTAGCACATCAGGGCGACTAGGAGCATGAAATTGTCCAGCATTGACTTGTCACTGCTATTCACTTTAATACTGCTGCTAAGGATAAATGTTACTTTGCACAATCTTCATATTACATCCTGCAAAGATGTCAGAATATTGATCAGATGACAACTGTTTTTAAGACCAAAGGCGGAATGTTGATTTTGAGTGCGACCTGGATTCACCAGTCAGTAGGGGAGTATTTTGCTAATAAAATGATCATGTCAGAATAGTCAGAATAGAATAGAGGGAGAATTTGATTGTCTGGTCTCTCGATATCATCTCAGTGAGCATTTATGATTTTTTAAGCAAATGTACAGCAAATGTTTTCAGACATGTCAGTGTGGATGAGCAACCAAACAAAAATAGTGTTTTCAAATATATACAGATTAATGTGGATGTAGCACAAGTGTAGCAATATTTTAATTACTGATATATTTGGTTTCTGCAGAAGCCTTGTGATATGACCAGAGGAGGACATGTTATTAGCATTGAGTATAAGTATTGAGTAAATGGTTATTCAGAATTGCTCAAAACGCCCATCCACAGTAGAGAGATTGGATGAGAAGCAACTTTACTCGACCAAATGGTCTTTTAGCACTTATTTGGTGTTGTTGAAGTTGTTTATGTTCAGATACGAGTGATGCTCATTATTATTAGCATCTATCTGGCATGAGGGACTCCTTAATGCGTATATGAGAGACCACAGAAACTATAACATCCACACAGCTGCAGAAAGAACTGGACCTGTGGGAGAACATGCAATTGTGCCCCTGATACGCATGAAAATAAGGCACTACCATTTGGACGCAACGTTTGCATTTTCCTTGCACATTTCGTTTCCCAAAGTTACAGCATATTTAGAAACAGGACAAGCTGACAGACATCCAAGTCTTAAAATACAGTTTAATAAGGGCACCATAAGGTTGCTTCTGAGTTTAATTTACAGTTGCGTTGTTTCCACCAGTTTACCCTGCTGTTTAATGTTTCTTGACTAAATGATGCTTTACTCAAGAGTATAAAATGGACATCTGTACTGTATTTAAGATAAGCAACTGTTCTTTTTTACCCCAAGTACTTCAAGTTTTAAAGCTACACTGTGTATCATATTTCACAAATCCATCTTTCAAACTGTTTTGCCTTACCTCAGATAACTATGGTAAGCCTATAATAATAATTTAATTTTAGAGCCGTCAGGAGATATTTTTTTGGGAAACTACATACTTGTGTCATACAGTACATCCATACGTGCTTATGTCAAATACATAAATAAAGAAAAGAAAGTCAGGCTACTACACTCTAAGTAATAGTTTCCACCATTTTACCTGAATAGCAATCATTGTCTAATGTCAGAATTGCCAAACTTCTGTAACATTTCCAAACAATTGATTTCAATAAAGTCAAAGCAACAGCAGGGTAGAAGCTACTTATCTGCTCATAAAACCTTTTTCAGATAATGCAATTTCTGTTATTTGAGTTTTAATGTCATTCGTGAGATACAAACTGATAAGAGCACAGCGGTGCACCTCGAGCCAACAGATTCACCCACGCAGAATAGTTGAACTCCTGTAAATACCAAAACAATGTTCCTCAGCAAGTAACGTGTTAACCGCTAGAGGGCCAAGCGTTATATTTAATAACAACTTTGCTTCTGTTATCTTTTTACTGTTTTCAGACATCCCACCCTGCAAAAACTCATTTCAGGAAGGTAGCATTACTACAACAAACAAGGACTTAAGACATGTCTACGAGAACCACATTTTTAGAATGACGTCATGAGTGAGATGCGGTAAAAGACTCATGACGTGAGTGCAATGATCAACAGACAAGCTATTTCTCTGAATATTTCCTTTTGTGTTCCACAGAATAAGGTTATAGTGTTTTGAAACATCATGAAGGTGAGTAAATTAAGACAATTCATTTTTGGGTGAACTACTCATTTGAGACTATATACCTTTAGATTCTCACATTTGCTACAATCCAATTATTGTTATTTTTTTTTAATCTATTTTACATCATCTTTTAGTAACTTGAAAGATTTCTGACACTTTTTCCACATATTGTGAATTGATTCCTTTTTTTTTTTTTTTTTAAACCAAATGCCCTTGATGACACTTCTGACACCCAGGGTACTCCTTTAGCATAATTTTTCAACGTGCAAATAAACCTTTGGCGTCTATATGCAGACGCAAAAGACATTGGAAATTTTATCATCTTGATTAAAACACATATTGGGTTATAAATTTGCCATTATTTCATATATTTTGGGGTGTGGTTTTTTTTTTTTCCCAACGTAAACTGTCAAAACTATTTTTTTTATATTAAACTATTTACACATGAGCACGTAATCCAACCCCTGCCCCTAAACCTAACCATTTGTCAATATAAAACATAGGATATAACAATCACAATTTATTTAAAAACGGTATCAATATCCCAAGTCTTCTGAGGCAAAATGATTGATTTCTGAGAGGAATAGATGGTATCGCCTTCTCTATACATTGTAAAGCTCAACCTGTGTGAAATGTGTGCACAAATGTTAAAATTGCTGCCAGAAGCAGCACTACGTCAGCTTTGGTTGTGAAATGCCATTGGCTCTTGTGTGTCTCGTGACTGACCGCGCCATACTAAACAAGCTCAGGAGTACCATTTTAAACAGGGGTGCCCAAACTCAGTCGTGGAGGGCCAGTGTCCAATGTTTAGCTCCAACTTGCATCAACACACCTGCCAGGAAGTTTCTAGTATGCTTAGTAAGAGCTTGAAAGGGGTACCCTGTGCATCAAAATGTGACGCTAAGGGGTCCTGACCAAGCATCAATATGTGATGAGTTGGGAGTGAGAATGTGTTGTGGTTTCAGACAGTTGCGTTATTTTACTGGTTTATTTTTTAAACTTTCACCCAGGTGCTGGACAGTTTTTCTGTAACCCAGCTGCTGGGCCATTTTTACTTTCAACAGAAATGATGAACCCCCTCACATACCTACCCAGCGCTGGGTCGGTGTTACCCAATGTTGGGTAATCTGTGCCAAACTGGTTAAAACTGGATACATTTGTCAGTGGTCATTCTGTGTTCTGACTGATGGGAAACTTCCTGTACGAAATTAAGGTTTGCATTACATTGTAATGTGTTGAGGCAAGTTGGAGAAAAAAATAAATAAATAAAAATCCAAGACAGTGGCATTCCAGGATCAAGTTTGGACCCCTGCTCAAAGCGAACAACGTGCTGGCACCACCATGCATTTCACCTCCCACCAAACAAATGTGGGACCAAAGCTACTGGAAGGCAAGCCTGCAACCTTTAGCCAAAAAAGCATAACAGCTAGTGGTAACTCTGCGGCTTTGGTGCTATGCAGGGAAAGAGGCCATTGTATGATTGACTGAGGAGCCTCACATTATCCAAGCTAGCCGTTACACATTTTGAAATGGAAAATACTACAGAACCTCTCATCTCCCAATGATAAGACAATCTCTGGCATGATAAGGGCTGAAACACTACACTACATCACTGTTATATGTAACAAAGTTTCCATGCACTTCACTGACTATAGAGAGTTTTCACAACATCATCAGTCAGCCATATTGGTGACACTGAATGCAAACAGTGCCACTGAACCAAACGAAACTCACATATTTTACTGATTATTGCTACAGAAAATGCTCAATTATTGCCATGTTTTGAGTTGTACTAATCGGTCAGACCAGGAAAAACAGGTAGTACTATAGTACTACAAAAATTTTGTATATGATCTGTTGAATTGTGAATATATAAACGGATTTTAGAGTGCATTTTGATTATTTAACAGAAAAACCTTCAATATCAGGTTAACCGACCCAGCACTATTCCGAAAAACAACCTAGCAAATGGGTTAATGTATCAAACCCAACAATCTGGGTCAAAATAACCCAGCATGTGTTGTGTCCAATATTTACACAGCGCAGGGTTTCCAAACAACCCAGAAATTGTCGTTTTTAAGCCAGTATTTTTAGAGCACAAGTTTAAATCCATTATCTTTTGTCGTACAAATGTTTTTTCTACTTCTTGTTCTTATCTATAAGAGAACAAAATGATTACAATAAGGTTAACAGAAGAATCAGGTTCATTTTTAGAGAGTCATACTATCTTTAGTTGTACTACCAATTTAAAAACGGCATTTATACACAGTACAACACAAAGTGTTTTTCCTCAATGGCAGTGGGAAACAACATTAGAGAATTGGTACTCTACAACTGCATACATTTATATCCCCGATCCTTCTAAAGAGCATTTCAAACCCAAGTGATAAACGACCTACACATGGCACTTCCAGAAGTCTCAGAGAAACTAGGTGATGCTGTAAATAAACACTTCATCAGAAACTAATTGTCAGAGGCAACCATTAGTATTCATCATGGAACCGAGGCAGTCCCGGGGCTCATCCATGCAGGGTGAAACGAGAAAGAGGCGCAAATGCCGCCCATAAATGAAACTTGACCTTGCCGACAGCTGTGCTTACTGACTTATGAGATAATTGTCTTTCACTCGGCCCGTTTGTGGCACCACATTATGGATCCAGCTGCACCAGTGTAATGTTGCAGGGCTCATCCCCGGTGGACTCTTTCAATCAAGCCCAAGCATCCTGAACCGTTTATCAATATAAAAAGGCCAGGCGATATGCTGTATGTGTAATCACCCTTGATACGTTTCATCATTCCTCTGTGCCACTGAACGGACCTCTGAACTGGCTTCTTCAAAGCTATGGGGAATCGTTTTAGAGGTAATATAAGGACTTATCAGCAGCAATAACATTGTGTTTGGATGATTAATCCATGTATGTTTTTAAAGTCAATCTATCAGTTATTTTCTGATTAGTCAATTAATTCTTTAGTTAAATTTAATAAATAATAACCATAACTTCTGTAATTAATCTTTCAATGTTTTCTCAAAAAAATAAAAGAGATAAAAGAGGCTGCTTGAATGCAAACCTGTATTAATGAACTTTTAAAGTCACAACCATATTCTAACTCCGACAACCATAGCAACATTATGAAAAATGGCGATGCCCATTATCACATTGAAAGATTTTAGCGCAATTGACAGCGTGCCACTAAATGAATCTAATCAAGCCGTAAGTTCATCCATCTTCAAATGAACACTACTCATTTCTCCTCCTCCGTTAGTAAACGAAAACATCATGATCAACACGGGACTTATAAACCAGGACGCAATTAACACAATTACACAGTTCAGTGTAGCTCTCACATTATATGACACGGCAGACAACTAACTGTCCAGAGAAAGTGATCCTGATGAAAATGTGCATGTGTCAGTTTGGTTATAGAATGTGGTTGTCATGCTTGTATTAAAAAAAAAAAAAAAAAAGAAGGGTTAAAACACTCTGTATGAACGCAACTGTAGTAACACTCTAGAGCATTTGCTCTAGGGAGTCTTGTTTTGTAGAAAACATGAGAAGGGATTGGGGATGAACAAACTTTACAACACATTCCACACAAATTGGTGTATTTTACATAATGTCGTTTCAGACACAGCTGCTCCTGATCCACAGTTGATTTAGAAGATCAGCCGGTTTTCAGCATATCAGTGGGTTTTAAAATATTGTCTTGTGTCTGGTTGTAATGAATTACATGCTTAATTAGATGAAATGCTTCTTTAGGCTAATTAAACTTCACAATAAAATTATCAGGGTTTAGGAAAGGTGGGAGTAATTATAAAAAGAACATGACAAAAGCACAACATTAGAAACATTACAAGCATTGTTATTGTAACATTACTCCAACTTTATCCAATTATCAACATATTCAACCTGTTTTCTCTCATTTTATCTATGAAGTTAAATTTTCTGCATGGGACAAAATGGAAAAAAAAAATTATTTATTAATTATTATTATGTATTATATAATTTTTTTTTATTTAGGGGTGCTCCAGTCAGGAGTTTTGAGGAAGATGTAACTGCCGATCCGATCACTGATACAGATCATTTTAAAGCCTTCTATTAATCATGTAGAATTATTTATGTAGATACTACAATTAGGATTTTTAGACACTTATTCAGGGCCTGACGTTTTTTTTTTTTTTT